>CAJVQA010000385.1:0-35473 GCA_910591915.1 Cetraspora pellucida
TGATAAAATTTTATAATTTATTTTATTTAAAAAAAAATACTTTATATATTACTAAGTTTGCCTGGGTCAGCTTATGAATTTCCTGGGTCACACAAGATTTATATAGGAAATTCGTGTAATGTAAATCAAATTTTATATGTAGATCATATCGGTCAACAGATATGTCCCTGATTTTCATAACCTGATGTATGTCTATAGTAAATTTGCACATCATTTTTCATAATTTTTATATGAAAAAAAAGGCAGTCGAAGAACTTCTTTTATAATATTTTATCTGTTTTCTAAAATAAATCTAAATGATTAATTAATATGAATAAGTTCAGTTTCGCTACTTTTCATAAGTACAATTTTTATCTACATATGTGCATTTGCTTTAAAAGAATCGTAACTCAAAGTTAACAAAGTGAGGATATCACGTGATTAATCATCATTTTATGATTGGAGCAGAGTATGTCCCTGATTTTTATAACCTGATGCATGTCTATAGTAAATTTGCACATCATTTTTCGTAATTTTTATATGAAAAAAAGGCAGTCGAAGAACTTCTTTTATAATATTTTATCATTTTTCTAAAGTAAATCTAAATAATTAATTAACATGAAATAAGTTCAGTTTCACTACTTTTCATAAGTACAATTTTTATCTACATATATGCATTTGCTTTAAAAGAATCGTAACTCAAAGTTAACAAAGTGAAGGCTATCACGTGATTAATCGTTATTATGTGATTGGTGCCTTATTTTCTGTCAGGTGGCTTTTTATATGAAAATGTTAACGGTTTAAATACACACATTTAATTTTTTTGTTTTTACGATAAATTTCACACATGTATTATAAATGATTTCTTCTTAATTCTGTACATAACCGAATCAATTGACTAAAGGTTAAATGGAAAGTTTGTAATCGACAGTGCACTTTTCTTTCGCTGCCTGACTTGGATCTGGTACATTTGTGAATGACTCCTTCCGCCTGTCCTAAGGATTTTACTGAAATAAAATGAATAGCGATAGAATGTTTATTGTTAATAATTACATTAAAGTGGGATTTGAACACATCCGACTTGTGACAGAGCTACGTATTGTAAAACAATATGTACGCTAAAAACAGTGTCAAAGTTAAAAGATGTAGAGATTGATATGACATTTATTTGCAATCAAAATCTGAGATCAGAAAAGCAAATAGAATATGCGAAATGAACAGTCTTGGAGTTTATTACCGAAATTAAGTAGGAGTTGAAATAGATGGACTCAGAAGATAACAATGCATTCATTTATTATTGAAAGTCCAATAAAACGGGAAATTCGAGAGTAATAAAAGAAAAGAAATTTACAGTCTTAAAAATTGTTATCAAAATGTTGAAGTTAGAGAGGATGCTAAAATGGTAAAAAATGATACCAAGCTTCCAGAGTAGTAACAATACAACCTATGCAACTACTAGCTACTATAGCCAACCCTAATAACTAAGGCACTTCGATCGAGGCATTTATAAGTTGGTCCTTATAATTGAGGTTGGTTATAATAGTTAGTGGTTGATAGGTTGTATTGCTTGATATCATTTTTTACTGTTACAAGTGGTGGTGACTGAGAGATTGAACAACAGATGAAGATCGATAATCCCAGCCATCATTATTAACTATCGTTAAAATGAAATTAGAGCTAGAAAAAATAAAATATTTGACATAAGATGTTCCTTTATTATCAAGAATAACTTAGATTCGGCAATAAGTGGAATAAAGTGGTTATCGAGATGAAATTGGAGTTGGAAAGGACTAACATAATGATAAGATATTCGTCATTAGGAACAAGCTGGCTACTGTTATCACAGAGATATGGTAACATTGTAACCTGACCAACACAGCTAAATAATACAATATACAACTCAACACTCTAAAGCTATATCGAGCAAGGCCTAAAATCCTGAATTTGTAGGCTTCGATCGAGATTTGGTCCGGGTTTGGTAACTTTAGGTCTTGCAGTTTATTACTAGGCCTTTGATATAATCACCGTATTTTATATAAAAGGGGGTTTGATTACTAATACGATATCTCTCTTTCTTTTTCAACGCATTAACGATAACAGTTCTATTTCAAATTACGGGAATAAGAAAATATGATTTTATGAACTAAACGTTATCGTTATTATCAAGAGGCGAAAAGGGGTTTTATTACTACTTGGATACTTCTACTATGTACTTTTTGAAGTTATAATACCAAGAGTTATCCTTTATTGCAAGGAAAGTTTCACACTATATATACTTTTTTTTTACATACGTAATGATACTAATAATAATAACTATCACTATACTAACTATACTAATTATTATCATTATTGTTATTACAATTTTACCAAGAATCCGGGTAATTAGAATTTTTATAATTCATACTACATTGGACCACTGCACTGCTGAGGTGGTAATTTTCACTTCTACAACATTTGCTTATTATCAAAACCCAAGACAGGGAACGCTGATAAATATATAATGTTAGGTGCTTGAATTAGGCATAGTGATAGAGCATTCATTTATTGTCAAGGCAGATGATACAAAGATTAATAATGATATTGATCTTGACTATTGCTAAATATTTGGTCCAGTCACTTAAATAACAAATCCACTGGGATGGCAAATATAAGTAGAACGAAATAAATAAGAATCTTGGAATTTGTTATCAAATTGAATTGAAATAAAAAATCTAAAAGTTTGCTGGAATCAATAATACCATGGTTATGATCATTATTAAGAAATGAATTGACAATGTAGGTTACACTATGTCAGATACATAGCGATAGTATCGAATATCTGGTATAATGTTGCTTTAATGAAAAAAAACAAAAAATTAAAACATGAGATTCTTGAGGACTTGTATATGATCTTGCTCTGCAATTCTCGTGATAAAAAATAAAATGCTCAAGAATTTGCTATGATCTTGCTCTGCAGCTCTTATATCGATATTACATGATGGAAAATGAGTGACAGTAAGGAAAAAAGTAAAAATAAATTAAAAATGTAAAATGCCTGAGAACTTAACTCATCTGACATTAAGCAATGAAAAATGAACGAAATAAAAGAATGAAGAATGGATTGAAAATTTGAAATGTTTGGAAACTTGCTGACTTGTTGGTGGTCTTCCTAGCAACTTCTCAATTCATATCTGATATTGAAAACGAAAGATACTCGAGGATTCCTTACTTCACAATCTTTATTTGATATTATGTGATATAAAATAAGCAAAAAATAAGCAAAAAAAAAGAAAAAAAAGGGTAAATATGAATTGAAAATGTAAGGTGCTCGAGAACTTGCTATGGTCTTTTTATGCAACTCTTATCTGATTATCTGACATTATGAAATGAGTGAATAATAAAATCGAAATGAAATAATGAATTGAAAACGTGTGATGCTTAAAGACTTGTCTACTTGTGTGTGACCTTAATTGGTATCTTGTTCCATGACGCCTGTAGCGGTAGAGCATTATCGTTATAGTACTCAATATATGTAGCTTAAAGATTTGTGAATATCGATATTATTTGCCAATTATGACAAAAACAGTAGCAGTAGCGGTAGGCATATTCATGTAAAAGACATATCGATATCGATATAAAAGTGATTGATTTATCTAAAACAGATTAGGATTTCTTAATCCTAGATGAACTGTGTTTTACAGCTCCTGTTTTAATCAAATAGTTCTCAGAACAGTTCAATAGCGATAGCGATAATGACTTTTTCTGTTATTATACAAAATTTATTTGAGTGCTACAAATTGAAATTGAGATTTCAGGCTTTCAATTATCGTTATCGTTATACAATGTATCAGAAAGATCCTTATCAGTGATATAAACTATAACGATAATACACCAACTGCATATTATTGTTATCACTGATAAGATTTTTTCCATTAATAAGTACAAAATTGATACACAACAATGCAATAAATAGATAAAAAAACAAATGAATTTTATTCAGTTTATTCTCAGACGGCATCTAGTTGCTATTAGATTATGAACTGAAATTTATATTTAAATAGAGGAAAAAGTGTAGTCATAAAGATAACAAAATTTTAAAACTTTTTATGTTTGATCATGTTATAGATGCCTGACGAAACTATTTTTGCCATTGATGAATTGACGAAACCATACTGTATAATGATAACGATAAGCGTGAAATAATGCCCATGGACATTATTTTGAAAATCGGGACCCTCAAAAATAGTATCGGTATCGGTGTATCGATATGCAGCTTTGAATCCCTTATAAAAATAAAAAAGTAAAAATGCCAGAACTAGTTTACTTTTTATTTTTTACTATAATTAAGGATAATTATTAATCTATATTTTGAAATAACGCACATGCGCGTACTCGAAATAATGCGCAGGTCAATTAATTAATGCGTTATCTCGCGCTTGTACGGGAACTGATAATTTTGCATTGATGAATGACAAAATTATCATTATATATTTTTGTTGGGCCAGTACATTATATAATTGAAAACCTGATGTCTCATTTTTTCTTGAAAGCACACATTTATTTTCAAAATTGAAAAAAGTTAATTTATTAGTGTTAGCATTAGTAATTTGGTTTAATTGTATAACAATAAATCTGAAAATCTACAATCACAATCAATTTGGCAATTGTTATCATTATCGTTATAGTCTACACGAGTAGATTATCGTTATTGCTATTGCTATACAAAGTCAATAATGATAACAATAAAAAACTCCCAAGCCTCACAAAAAAGATATAAAGGCAAATACGCCATTTCTATTTTTGCACTGAATACCATTGTATATACGAATAATGATGTAGATCGAGTGAGAGTTATGCTTGTGATGTTGAATCAAAGAAGTTAGTTCGATATAACAATAACAATAATAATATGCTTACTTAAAATCGAAATCAATTGTTAGCATTAGCATCAGTAACATTGCACATAACAATAACAATAAATTATGTAATGTTATGCAATGTATTAGGAAAAACATCAAAGGAAAGATAACAATAGTTTTCCATATATACCGATATATACTTTTGACAAATAAATCTATATTGTTTGGTTTATTGTCTTCGAAATTTTCTATTTTCTAATTGGAGATTGTTTGATAAATATAAAGCAAGTAATCATGATTATGATTGAACTTTAAAATACTACTGCTACCGCTAAAATATCAAATATCGTTACTTTTTTCTTATCTTTTATAAATCATCTTTCAGATACCATTAAATAATGAACGATGAATGGCTTGAGTATCAGTATACAAATGAAGGATGTCTTGAGTATCATGACCCTGACATTGATTACGAAATATTAGATGATAATAAAAGCTATCTCGAAAATGTATCAGTATCTGAAATACCATCCACCTCTAAAACTACAACTGATGAAAGCATAACTACAAATAATGAGCATATTATTAATGACATTGGTTTTGATAAAGAAGCACTAAATCATGCAAAAAAATTTGCTGCATCTACACTCAAAAATTTTGAACAATATGAAAGGGACATTAATTGGTTGGCATTGGATGATGACCTGCAATCAGAATATGAATCAATGTGGACTTTACCAACAGATGATCTTTATGCAATTGATTATGAAATAACAATAAGCAGTAACAGTAAAGAAGACATTAATCAAAGCAATACTCAATGTGTTATCATTGATTATTTTGAACGTGAAGAATGTTTTCGGTGTTGTTTAAATCCTGTATATAGGCCAATTAAGCAGCTTATGGGGATTTGGAAGTTAGATTCTAAGGTTTTAGATGTAGCACTCAAGGCAGAAACAGAAAATGCATTAACAAGTTTAGGAGTTTGTAATAATCATTTTAATTTTGATCAAAGCAAGAATCTTCATGTGGTTGAGTCAAAACATCATATTTCAATCTATAAAAGCTGAATTCATAAATGAAAATGTATGTTTTGTAATTTAGATAAGTATTTTTTTAGCAGGGGAAGATGTTGCACCCAGCATTTGTGGAAAATATTTGGGTGAAATATTTGCATTCCATGTGCAGGACTAAAAGTTTGTCCAGCATTCATTGAGAAAGATTATCAATTCATTAAATCATCTACAAGCTCAAAATTTGTTTGCTCACATTGTTTTGACAATGAAGGTGGACACTTTTTTCGACGTAGAGGAACAGGTGTATCACAATTTTCTTGTGTTGAAAAACATATAAATGACAATCAACATTCCCTTTATCTCTTAGGACGATGGATTCAAGAAATGTCAACAGACCAAGATCAAGAATTTCAAGCCATACTTTTAGAAGAGGTTTGGTCAGCTGTTGTTAAGTTTTTAGATAAAAAAATAATTATATCTAAGACCCCAAATGATAATAATAATAATACAAACATTGAGCAAATTACAAAAGCTCATCCACCAACATATTTTAGTATTAGAGCTGCACTTCGTATTAAAAAAGTTAATTTACGTCGATTGGAAGAAAAAAACAAGTACATTGATATTATATTAAACCAATTACAAAAATTAGGAGAAGCTCTAGGAACTGTGATTTGGCAATTAAGATCTGAGATACATACACAGCGAAAAATGCTTGAAACACCAAACACTTTACAGGAATTTCATGATGGATTTCCTAAATATATTAGAGATCTATTTGATAATTTTATCATTTTTATTATGCAAAAGAAGTGGAACATTGTTCAAAAAAAATGTATACAACGTGGACTTATTCCAAGCGAGTTTAATATAGAAAGAGCAATTAAGATATCAGCATTTATACTATCATTAATTTTTTCAATGTCATTTCCAGGCATTAATTTTTGGCTTTCTCATATAATGAGTTCCCTGTGCAGAAAACCCAAATTACTAAATTCACTTTATGCAATTCTGTGTACTGCAAATGTAGTCTCACATACAAATCGTTATGAAAAGAAATTAGAAAAATTAAGAATGAGTAATGTCGATATATCAAAAAAACTTTTACGTGGCAATAATATCTGGAATTTATGTGTGATAGATAACATTGACATGAAAAAAAGTACATTTACATATGACAATATTTTTGATACCCAAAGGTGTACTTCACATGCTACACTTCAGATGGTTTTCCAATTTACATTACCAGAACCTTTATCTAGTATCACTGAAGAATTTAGTTCAACATCCGAATATGAATTTTGGGTCAGGATGTCAGATTTTACCAAAAACGAAATTCAAAAGTTTGAAAATATTTTCAATTTTCTTTTAATTTCTAATTATAGTTTTGATCTTTGTAAATTGTGACAAGAAATAAAAAAAAATATTCAAATGGGATGTTTAGTAGATCCACCAAACGTAATTATTTTAGAACCCGGTGAAAATCCATGCAATGATGAAAATGTTCATAATGCTGTGAAAATGTATTATGAAGATGTTGGAATTGATTGCAATAGGTATCTTTATATAGCATGTGATGAAGCTATCTTCTGACGTCTTGTAAAATTACATGAGATTAAACCAGAAATATGCTTAATACTTGGAGGATGGCATATATCAAAAATAATGTGTACTACATTACTTCGTTTGTTTTCTGGTTATGGGGTTTTTAACTTGGCTGCCATTCTAGAAGTGTCTTATTTAGATAAGCTTGAAAAAGCAGTTGATTATATGGCAACATGCTGTGTTTTAGAATTATTATGGGTAGCAGTAGGTAATGCTCTTTGTTAGTATACAAACAACAACTCTATAAGAATGTGTGATATTTTAGAAAATAATAATAATGTAGTAAAGTATGGTATTTGTTTTTTTGTTGGACGGGTTTGTGGTTAGGTCATAAACTTAGAATTCGTCATGGAAATTATGATATGCAAATAGAGAACCTTATCTCATTTGCATCACTCTTTTCAGTAGTAAGGCATAGTAATTATGCTCAGTCAGTTATATATTTTTTATTGTATATTGGAATGAATCCTATTTTACAAAGAATATTTAGATATGTTTGTTCTGTAAATTTAACATGTCCAGGCTGTTATTTTGCTTTTGATGAAGCAATTGAAAGATTCGGTATTAAATTTATAAAACAAAATATAAATTCAGTTTTTCGATCAAATGAGGATCTAAAATTTAGAATTACTTTAGTACAATCTGAGCAAGAACAGCTAAATTTGCTTTTAAGTAAATATGTAAATGAAAGCTCATTAACACCAATAGATCGACCTATGAAATCTCGTGAAGAAGTTCTTCAAAAACTAACAAATCAATTGTTAGAAGCATTTGACTATACAGATCCTACTCAACACCAACTTTTTAGAGGAACATCACAAAATAATAATGAAGGGTTTCAAAATCTTTTTGAATGTTATGATCATGGAAAAGAACGATTACAACTTATTTACAAACAAGACATTGAAAAGTCTATACCACGTAATACTTCAGGTCAACGAAGTCAAAATGTTGTTGTTGACACTTTTGCTCAACAACAGAAACGTCAAAAAGAAGAAAACCTAAAAAAAGGTAATAAAAAGAGTTATAAAAGTAAATAATAAAGTTTAATATTTATTAGCTGCTATTTGAACTTTAGAAGTGTTTTGCTTTTAGTTTAAAGTGATTCTAATTCAGGTTCAATACTCAAAAATTGAACCTAAATTAGATTCAATAATTGGATACTAAAATTTTGATTCAAAATATGATACCTTATCTGTTAGAAATAAGAATTACCCTGTATTAAAAATAATCATAAATATATTATTATTATTATATTGTAAGCAAATATATTATCGTTACCAAGTTACAATATTTCTTAGTATGCATACCTACTCTTGGTTAAGTACTTGTGAATATATTGCTATGTATAATACCTTTTTTTTTTGATAAGAACCAGATACTAAAGACAGTGTGGTGCAGTAATTCTAAAAGTCTAAGACCTAATAACTAGAGCTCCAGCACGCAATTTTGCTAGTTTTAAAAAATGTCACGTTTATGGTAAAAAGTAACATGTGACTCGACAAACTATGTCGATACTTGCCAGTACGTCAATTTTACATGTAAAATAAGTGATAATGAATTGTAACAACTATAACGATTCTTTTAAATTCTAATTTTAACTGCTATCTAAACATTGTATAAATAAATATTTAAAGCTAAAGAATAATTATCTAAAATATAAAGTAGATTATAGTTTTGGTTTATTTTTAAATAAAAATTATATAGATTTTTTTCTTCAAATTTCTTATAAAAATTAGGTGTGTCATATCAATTGACACTATAATGATTAACAATATGCATGACATTTCCTATGACCGATATGATATCATATGATTTGTTATAAAATTACTAATAAAAATGATCTATGTTACCCCTACCCTTAAGAGTAGGGGGCACGTTGATCATTTTTATATAGTTATGTATGGTATATTAAAATTTTCACCTAAAATTTATATATATTACTAATAAAACTTTTTTATTTTATAATTAATTAATAAAAAAAATTATAATATTATAAATAAAATTATTTATCTATTATAGTAAAAATTTGAAGTATTGTATTATTTTAAAAAAATATACTTGTATATATAATAAAGTTTATTTAAGTAGGTTAAAATTTTCTTAGGTAATACAAAAATGAAGAATTTGATTGGTTAATTTATGTAAACTTATTAGTTAATTTTATAATTTTATAACCTAATCTTTAAAAATTCATATCTCAATAAGTTTTTAATTTATTTTAATAATTTTATTATTATTAGGATTAGAAAAACCTATTTTACAACTTTTACTTAATTATTAAAATCAGTTTATTTAATATAATTTTTTATAAAATTAAATATAAAAAAAATTTATTATTAGGTTTATATATAATTTTGAAATACTGCCTTCTACTCTTAAAGAAAGAGTGCATTTATAGTAAGAAAAATATTTAATGTTCTTATAAGTTAGATCAAGCTATTTAGTGTATTTAGAGAGAATTTACTTAGTATGTGCACTTATAGAGTATGCACTTAAAAAAATCTTACTGTATTTTTTATTAAAATTATTAATGCAAGTTTTTGATAAAAGAAAAGATAAAACAAGATGAAAATGTATATTTTTGTTAAGGATAATGTGTTAGGTCAATCTAGCAGACTTAGCTATCTAGCTATAAGAATATTAAATATTAAACATAATATATAAATTATAAGTAATTTTATAATATTATTGTATTAAATAAACATTTTACTTCTAATATATCCAATATAGACAGAAGAAGTCATTGATGTTATATAACTATTTTATACTTGATGTGCAGTATATAAAAAATTATTTTACAATACTGAAACATTTTGTTACATATACTTGTATTAATAAAAAAAAAGAATAATTTTATTATATGTATCATCAAAATAAAAAAATATTAATAGATAATAACAATATATATATATTCTTATTTATTAATAAGTTGTTTTTTTCTTATAAAATTTTCTTAATTTACTAAAATTAAAATTATTTATAAAAATTTAGACTCTGCAAAATTTGAATTATAGAAGCTAAACAAAAAATAAAAGATAATTTATACATTAACACTAATTAATTATTTAAATATTTAAATTTAATTATTTCTGAATATAATAATATAATTAAAATAAATAAGACAAATATTAAAAAAATCTAAAACCATTATACATACAATTATACAAACTTTTTTTAATGATTCTTTACATCAACTTTTTTCTAAAAAGCTTGACCTATGAAAACTATATAGTTATTATATTATATATAACAAAACTCTACTTTGAAGTAACTGGAATTAGAAACTATTCACTGCATGTTGTTTATAACTAAAAAGAGCTAAAAAAGACTTAAACCCTTATAAACAAAGTCCTCTAACATAAAACTCAAGTACTACTAAATAAAGAAGTAGTAGATAAGCTCTGAAGCTTTGTTAAGTACTATAAGGGCTTAGGTCTAAATAGTTATTTGTTTAATATAATACTCTATATAGCATAACTCTTACAAATCTTTCACAAATTAATTATCTTTTCTATTCTTATTATTGGATTTTTTTTTAAAAATTTTTATCAAAAAATAAAAAATCTGACATACTTTCTTCAAAGAATCAATACTATTTATTTTTTCAAATCAGTAATAATAATTATAAAGAAGTTATAATACTATATATATAACCTATAATAAATGATATATATTGTCACATGGTTTGTTCATGGGTAAGTTCGATTAGCACTTCACAGTTTCTTTGCTAGTCCAGAGATGAAATCAGCTTTTCTTTTTTTTTTGATTATTTCTAGGTATTTTTTATAAAAGAATTTCTTTATTGTTCAAGTTCTTCTTTTATATGTGCACTATTGTTGGCTTACAGTTGCTATGACGATATTTATTATGTACTAATTTATTGTAACTTAACTTTAATAATGTTTATTATTATATTTTTTTTTTGTATTTAATAGAAAGTGATGTTTATATTGTTATATCCCTTTGTTTTTAACACAATGAGCTTATTTTTCCAATCTTATAGTTTTATTGTTTTTAAACTTTAAGCTTCAAGTTTATCTATCGATCGTTATGACTATATTATTGGAAGCTTTACTTTTCTAGTCTTAAGATTGCTTTGGCTTTTTGAATTTTTCTGCTATTCTACTTTTACTGGTTTTAAAGTTACTTTTACTTTTGAATTTTTCTGATATTCCTTTGTTATTAGTTTTAAGATCACTTTTACTTTTGATTTTTTTTGATGTTCCTCTCTTATTGTGTAATGGGTATGTATATACAACAAATTCTTGAACCAATTGAGCCAGAAAGTATTTTATTATTGATTAATTTTTTTTTTTTGTGTTTTGTTGTATTTTTCTATGCTAAAAAATTTTTTATTTTTTGTTTTCACTCTTATGAACATAATATTCTTGTAATCAAAAATTTTTTTTCAATTCATAGCCTTTTTCTGGTAATTGTGATTTTCTTTGACTAAAATGTTACCAATAATGATTCTAGTATCACCACTAGTTTCTTGCTTCCTTGGTAAGTATGTCTGCTTGGTTAGTTTCTTTGGTTTATATTTAACCTCTCTTCTAATTTAACTTTTTCTCTTTTTTTTTTGAATCGGAAGGGGGAAGTCAGATGATCTCACAGTTACTACCAATTGTTGTATTACAGAAATTATAGACTCTAAAATTCTCTATTCATAAGGTAGATGAATGTCTCTCGCATAATATTGGATGAATTAGTACTCAAAAGAGGTGTTAGATTTGAGCAAATACTAAGAGTAAGTATATCTTTATTAACTATACTGTGAGACCTTTTTTTCTTACATTACAAGTGCATTACTTATATACTTTTCTCTATACACTAATTACACTAATTGCACTATCTATGCTAATTATACTAATTATGCTATTTATGCTAATTACACTAATTACACTAATTATACTATATTTGCTATATCTATTAATTACACTAATTACACTAATTACACTACATCTTCTAATTACACTCTGTATATGTACTATATCTAATAATTACTGTATATTAGTATTTGATTATATGATCTAATTTAAATGAAATATTAACAATCTCTTTTTAAATCGTAACAATATCAATTTCAAAAGACAAACAAAAACTTCAACTCTTCTCTTTATATAATAAATAAAATACATTATAATACAGAAATAAAGCAAATATAATGTACTCTTTATTTAGTATTATATATAATTTTAATGCCAAGTATGGGCAAAAATAGTGCCTTCATGTTTTCTATTTTTTCTTTACTCTTCTTTTCTTTTTGTCTTTTTCTTGAATTTTTTTTCTTTTTGACATACATTTAGGTTTTATAATTAGTTTTTCTTTTTTTTACTTCTTTTTTTTAATTTTCTTTTATATATTTTGTTATTCTTTAGGCAAGAATTATAAAATCCTCTTGCTCAATAATTAGAAGAGAAAGTATTAAAAGATTTAGCAGTTATAATAAGCTTGTATAAGCATTTAGTAATATATCTTGAAGGTTTAATTGATTTAAAATAATAAGTATTAAGATAATATCTATTATAGTAGGTTGCATATAAGTGCTCTAAAAAGTAACCAGATGGGTCAATATTTAAAAATAGAATAATACAGATATGCTTTTAGAAGACTTTATTGTAGTTTTTAAAAGTCATCTGAATAAACAATATTGGCATAGCTGTTAAAAGTTATAAAAAAAAAAATCCAAAACTGATTAGAAACTTGTACTAAAGTAATCTTAAAAAGTTTTTGATTTACAATAAAAAAATGATAAATATTAAAAATATTGATTTAAAAAAATAAAAGCTTATAAGAAGTTTTTTAAGAACTTGGAATGAATAAAATAAAAATACATTTTATTGCTTAAACAAATAGTTTTTTTTTTAAAAAAAAATGTACTGGACAATAAAGTCATTCTGTAAACAATAAATACTTTAAATTATATTAATAAGGTAAAAAATTAATAATTTGGAATTTTGCATATTTGAATTTTTTTGAATGTATTTTTTACTTAGTTATGCATTCAATATTAATTTCAGAATTCTGTACTATAACTAATCTTTAGTAGCCATGCTTAAGCCTTTATATATCAAATATATCACTTATCAATTTGCTGTAACAATACAAGTACTTCTAAAAAACTTTTTGTTATAAGGAAAAAAATAAAAAAATACTTACTTAATGCATTTGTATCATATAATAATTATTACATGTTTGGACATATATTAGCATATTAATATGTTATATAATTTTTCTATATAAATAAAAAAAAATTTAGTATAAATAATAATTTTGGCTTATGCATAATTTATTTGTAAATAGGAATATAGGTTTGTATTGTATAAAAAAAATTTAACTATATATATATTATAGAAAAACCAAATAATAAATATGTAGCCTAATAAAGATTTACAATAAGGTTAGAAATCAACTTTCTAAAGAGTTTGTGAAAATACATTCTGAAAAAAAGCAAAAAGAGCAAGAAAGATTATTATCTTCTTTTTAGCCTTATTGATAATAAAATTTAATAAATTATATAAATAGCAGATTATTATAAAGTTTTATTTCACTAATCTGAAAATATTTTTAAAGTTATCTTCTTTATTTTATAGTTTCCTTCAACAACTCTCATAGGACCTTTTGGTGCTTGAGAAGTCTATTCTAGATTTGCACAAAAATTAATAACTTATTTTGATTAAATTAGATAAAATAATATACTATAGAATATATTATAAGCTCAAAAATATATATATTTTTTTCTATGGCAAATAAAACAAATAAAAAGACAGTGCTTCTAACTTCAATCTCTTAGCAGATCTGTAGTTTGTAAAGAGATACTTCCATTAGCATAATTCAATCTTTTACAAAATTTTTATATTAATATTAATATATCAGTATATATATAATATAAGATATTAGGTTTAGGTTGCAGATAACTTGTCTAAGTCTCTAATCTTAATATCTTATAGATATAAAATTTAATTATTAATTTTTTCTGTATATTCTACTTGTAAAAAGTTTAACTGAGTTTTAATAAAAATAGAGGCATGGCCTTATTATTAATATTTATAATAAGGTATAATTTGCATATCAATGATTTGAATATTAAATGTTTTAAGTTTTTTAATGATCTTAATACTAGTATCAAAATGCTTTTGAAGACTTGTAAAGAGAATATTTAATTTAGTATTAGTGATCTTTTTTAAATCCTTGAGAGTATGTTTTCTATTTTGTTAAAAAAGACTTCTTGATGATTTTATATTCATTATGTCTATATTATATATAAGATCTGTGGCTAGTACATTAGCTTTTTTGAATACTAGCTTACAAATTAGATTATTTATGAATTATGTTACCTTTGTTAACATTATTTTTTTTCAATTCAGTATGTTGTAATAGTTTCAAACACATATTTGATGAGATTAAAAGATGTTAACATTCTTTCAATAAAGAATTTTCTCTCTAAATTATGTCTTATAAGAACATGTTTTGAATTATATTTAATTATCAAATAAAATTTCTTTAATGTTAATACAATAATTTTTTGTCTCAGTCTGTAATATTTTTGTCTTGCAATTTCTTTATAAGATATTTATTTAACTTTTTAGAAATGGTTAATAATAAAGTTTTTTGCAACTATATCTTAAAAGTTGTTCTTAGGCTAATTAGCCTTTTTGCTCTTTCTTATAAGTTTTGATTTCATTTACTATCTTAAAATATCTTATTTTAAAAATATTTTTAAGAGATTTAAACCTTAAAATAATTTTACAAGATATTATACTAAACTTATATAGTATAAAAATCAGTTTATAAGAAGTTAATAATAATTTTAATTTTAATTTGTTTGGTTGTTAGTCTGTTCAAGATTTTTTGTTCAAAATTGTATTTGTTTCTTATCAATCTTCACTTTGTTATATTTGTTATTTTCTATTTTTTTACTTTGAGCTTTAAATTTAATTCTTATAGATGTATTAATATTTTCTTTGTTATTTACAAATTCTACTTTTTTTATATCTTGTCAGCCATATCATTAATTTCTTTAGCAAATCTTTTTTCACAAATATTGAAAACATTCTAAAAGAAGATGTTTCTAAATTAATGAATGTAATCAAAAAAACATATGCAAAGCATATAGACTTACACTTTTGAATAAAGCAATGGCTCTAATGTTAGTTAATTGTTCCTTATATTTCTTCTTAGCATTTATTGCTTTCTAGAACAATTTGACTTTTTTTACTTTCTATTATTATTTGTGTTAGTTGTTTTATAATAATAAAAAAGATGCTTTCAAATAGTTCTGCTTTTAGAATCGATTGTAAATCTTTTTTATATGAATGATGCATAGTTGTTTTTTGAATATCAGCAAAGATTTTACTTTTTTTAGCCTCAAGAAATCTAATAAGTAACTAGTTATATTACATATTTGCAAAGAAATAATTGTCAATACTGCTCTTAAGAAGCTCTAATAGGACCCAATTTATATTGAAGTCTATTTGTAAAAGCTATATAAAAGGCTATTCTCTCAGATAATACATTTTATTAGAGTATAAATACATTTATCATATGTAGATTTATCATATATAAATTTATCATATGTAAATTTATTATATGTAAATTTATTACATATAAATTTATTATATATAAATTTATTATATGTAAATTTATTATGTGTAGCTAGAGATAGGCAAATTGCACAGAATTCATTAATATATTAGTAAAGCTTGAAAAAATAAAGATTAGTAACTTTGTTTTGGTTACTTTAATCTTGCCAACCCTACTTATAAGCATTGTAATATTTTAGTTGTTTAGCCTGTTAAGACAGTAGTCAAAGTGAATTTGTAAGATGAGTGAGTATTAAAATTGCAAGTTTTAAATTGTGGCTTGTTTAAATAACAGTTATAATAAAAGAGTGGCCAGTTGAGATAACTGCTAATAATAGTATTTAAAAAGAAATTGTAATAGCTAACTGATACTTGTAAAGACTGCATAAATGCTTAAAAGTAGAAGAAACATATTTGTATATTGTTCTTTATAGTATAGTTATATGAAAATAAAATAAACAAATTTTATATATGTAATATATAGCACTAGCACTACAAAAAATTTAGCTATTATTATTAAACTTCAATAGATTTTGCATGAAGTTTACTAATTAAATCAATGCATATATTATCAAAGTATTATATTATAAAATAATGATATTCTTTACAGATTATATATAATATTGATTTCAGAAACTTAATTAGACTTATGTAAAATTACTAAAATTATATAAAATTATAGTAATTTTTCTAATCCTAATTTTACTTAATAGGCTACAATTTTATTAGATAATTTTGTCTAAATTTTTGATTATTGCTACTAGCTAATCAAAATAGTAAATTTTTATATATTTTTTTACAAGGTTTAAAAAACTTTCAGAAGTATTAGAGAAAACACAAGAGCACTTTAATCATAGTAATTATATTGACTACTTTCTTGATTAAACCTTTATCTAATCCAATTTTTGTAAAATAATTTTAAATATCATTATTACTATGCATGTTATATTTATTTTTAAAAAAAGTAACTTAAAGAAAATATTTTGATGCATAAGCAAAAGATATCAATAACAAATAAAATATATATATACATATATGTAAAATAGTATACAAATAATAATTAAAAATTAGCTAATATATTAATCAAGCTAGATATTATATAAATGCTAGCCAAATGTTATAATAATGCTGATCAGATAATCTTATTTTTGAATTATATTAAAAATCCTGCATGTGCTCTAAAAAAATCCTATGCATCACATATAAGATTATATGCAAATTCTGTGCAGATTCTGCATATGCTCATCTTTACATATAGCATATAACAATATATATAACAGAAAAACATTGTATAACTGTGATAAAATAATTCTACTATGTTTTTTATTTCAGTAAAACTTTTGAGAAAGACTGTTTTAGTAACTTCTTTACAACAATTATTTTCTTAAAATTAACTTAAAGATTTAAAATTAAATAAAATAAATATCAGAAACTAGTTATCAATAATAATGTTAACAAATTACTTACCTCTATAACTCAATAAATGAGCTAGTAATTGAACTTGAAGCTCTGTAGACAAAAACCAAGTGCAGTATATAACAGAAAAGGAATTCCTAAAAGGAGATTAACTTTGCAGAATGTGGGTACTACATATGACAATAGTGTCATATACAAAGAATTGCATATGTAAGTCCTCTGAAGATAAGGCAGTATTAACATTTCTGTATCTAACTTGTGAAGTACTTAATTAAAAAGGTGATACCAAGGTAATATGAACTAGAGTGATGAGAAAAGCAGTATATGAAAAGAAGATTTGTAATAAAGAATTAGCTATTTTAAAATTAGAAGCATCTCTAGCACTGTAGAACATTTATAAATAGAAGGTAACTATAAACTATATAAAGAATGTAGTCTGCTCTGTATGTCTAAAAGTACTAAGCTAGAGCTCTAGTTATACCTATATGAAAGTCTATGATGTATCAAGTGAAACACATTAATATAAATGCTATACTACTCTAGATTAAGATACCTACAACTAGAAGTAAAGAAATACTATGATGGCCAATGGCTAGAAGAGATCTCTCAAAATAGAGCTTTACTTATATCATAAAAAAAAGTACTTAAGAAACAGGTTAAGATGTACAATTTATCAATAATAATACTAAGACTAGAAGGCACAAATTAGTAGCAGTTGCAAAAAAACAGTACTAGTAGACTGGTAAGTTAGGTATTGCAGCAAAATGTACTGTTAAATATTAAATAATTTTTGACAGACTGAAGATGATAGCTTATAAGAAGTGAATAACCTGGCAAACTAATTTGAAATTTGTTTGAAAATAGTTATAAAACATATAGGAATATATAGATTACTTAATATCATTAGGTATAAAGCAAAAATTCAGGTTTGGTAGAAGTAAAATATATATAATCATGATAGGTTTAAGTTGCAGATAAATTAGTCTGAGTCTTAGATCCAATATAGTTATATTAAGTAATAGATATATATAATGTAAAAAGTTATACAAATTATAACAATATATATACTAATAAAAACTAGGAATATGACCTGCAGGTCGATAGCGAAGTAGTTACACTCCCAGGTTACCAATCACAAAGTTGCTAGTTCAAGTCCAACAGGGGATGAAAAACTGAGTTAGGACTATGATTGTTGATTAATCATAGCAGGTAATGCTCTATAAAAATAGAAAGATCTTTGGTATCCAGATTCTTAAATAGCACCGGACCTGACATAAGAAGGCTGTAATGATTAGGGGGCTGAGGATGATAATGGAACAAAGGAATTCCTGATTAGGAATAGTCTTGGTAAAATTCTGGAGTAATAGAAACACAAAATTAGTATATAGATAGTACTGTAAAAATGTATATAAATAAAAATGTAAAATTTAGGCAGAGTCCTGATAGAAGGTCCTATGAACTTGAAAATTGAACTAATAAAATAGCCACCAACTGTGGCCCATTAGTGACCAGGCAGTGGGAATAAAAAAAAAAAAAAAAAAAACTAGGAATATGACCTTATCTTAATTGAAAAAAAAACAAATTATTTAAATATATATGGTATTTAATAAAGTTTCAATAATAAAATGCTATATAAAGAAAAATCTTAACTATCTAATAGTAAATTTATTTAAATATTTTGATAAGTTTATTTATACAAATAATATTACTATATAAATAAATATTACTAAAAGAAAACAAGATTTCAAAGTTTAAATTTTCAGGTGCTGAATTGATTTATTATAAGTTCAAAAGCCAGAAGTTTAATTTTTTTTAATTGTACTTAAATATAAATAAAAGACTATCACTTTGTTTATTGCTTTTGTACATTCTTATATAAGTCAACTGTGCTTAATGACTATATACAAAATAATTTAATTCATTAGTTTTTTTAAAATCTTAGAAGATTTAATCTTCACTATGTTTAACTTTTTTCAAGAATTTTAGTTTTACTGAAAGTTTTGCCAAAGTTTTAATATTTTGTCAAAGTTTTGTTAGTTTCAACTTTTATCAAGTTTAGTTTTGACTTTTGCTATTTACTAAAAATAGCTTCATCTAACAATACTAAATTCAACTAATATTATTAAAGTATGATACAAAAACTTTAAGTTTGCTTAATAGTAGATTTTGTTAAAATATAAGATAATTTATCTAAGCAAAAAGTATTATAAAATGTATAAAAAGCTTATATAATAATTTACAAACTTGAAATATACTTAGAATATTCTTACTTGTATTTTTGTATAGCTCATGAGCAGACATTCATGTAATTGGTTAATTTATATAAATCTATGCATGAATATTGACCAATAAAATTATTAATTTCAATTAATTAATTTATATACTATTAAATTAAAAGTTAATAGATTTTTAAATAGTAATAGTAAAATAATTATTAGGCAACAAGATATATAGCAAATTAATAAGTATTAGTTACTTATATAATATTAAATATTAGTTGTTTTATATTGTAAAATTTGGTTCTAAATTCAAATATAAATAAAGTTTTAACAAATAAATTTTATTTATTGTATTTTTTGCCTCTTTTAATTAAAGTAACCTATATTTTACCAATTTAAATTTGTTATTATTATTACAAGTCACATTATTTTGGAATTTTTTATCATTAATTTTGGATTTTTTTTTCAAAATTTAAAAACTTTCTAATAAAGACTAAACATAATTATTAATGCTATTGTTATAGGATGTAGCCTTCTTGGTACAATACAACCAAGTAACAAAGTCACCTGATATAGTAATTAACTATTGCAAATATATACAAAATAGAGATGTAGTAGTTTACTTTACTACACAGCAGCAGGTAAATGGTTTGAGATAGTAACAATATATAGATTAATTTTTATTAAATAAACACATAGTGACAACCTTGTCTGTAGAAATTATTCTAGAGAAGGAATATCACTTTTACAAGTTAGGAATAAAGATAAAAGAGTCTAAATTGAAGTATAGGAACTTAGAATTGGCAAGAAAGAGTAAAAGGTATCTTTTATATATCTTTTTACTTAGCAAGAATAGTAGAGATTCAAGCAACATTACTTGATACTACTTGAGGTAGTAGAAGTTCAAACAACATTAGATATCATTGTACTTGAGATAATAGAGGTTTGAACAATATTAAATAATACTATGCTTGGGTAGTAGAAACTATGCAGAAGCAACTTGAAATATTGTTTATATCATTTGTTATTCATGTTTGAAACACTTGGAGCTTGTGTTTAGACACTTGGATCTGTGCAAAGGCACTTGGGATTTGTGCAAGGATATTTGAGGTTTGTATAAAGACACTTGGGATTTATATTGAGATACTTAGGATTCTTGTATTATGGCACTTGGTACAGTAATTTGGTGCTAAGATACATAAAACTTGTACAGAGGTACTTGGAGTTTGTAAGATGATAATAACATTACAGCTATTACTCAGTGTTATATGGCTGTATCACATTTTTAATAGCCAATTAAGATTCTTTTATTTATCTACTATATAATATAACTATTGATTAACTAATGACTAATAATAAATATAATATAAAATACAATAATAAATATATATAACTACTAATAATATTTTTTAATATATTATGCTAAAATCTACTTTGTAACACTATCTTGTAAAAATAGAAGACAATACAAGCATTTAAAATTATTATTAATTTAATAAGATTCATAATAAATATAGTCACATATTAGAATTTTAATCAGATCTAAATTATTAAAAAAATATAACAGTTAGTTTAATCACAATATCAAAATAGATCAAGTTTTTGTAAAGTATTAAATTTCAAAAAAAATAACACAATTATGCTTCTAATATTTTCATTACAATTAAACAGTTTTTTGTATTTTTTTATTCTTTTTTTTTAAAAATAAATCTATAATATTTAATAAAATATTAATAATAATTTATAATAAAACATATAAACACAAATTTTTAAAAAAATATTCAACACTCTTTTTGATAATTCTCTGCACCAATTTTTCCATATATACTAATTTATGAAAATTATATAGTTAGTATATTTATATATAACAAAACTTCACTATATAGAATCTGTGTTCAAGAGTTTCAGATTGCATATAGGCTATATGAAAAAGAGTTAAAAAAGATTGCTTTTTGTGGGTTTGGCTCTTTAGTAAAAGTTTATGAAGTTATCAAAAAAGTAACTTTGACTACAATCAAAGAAGTTTTTGTCAAGCTATATCTGAGCAGTAGCAAAGATAAAAGCTTAGTTAGAAATGCTATTCTATATAACATAACCTTCTATGCTCATTACAGTTGGTGCTTTAGAAATTCCTTTTCTACTTTTTTCTAAGAAATTTTTATTAAAAAATAGGCAATCTAGCTTACTCCTATCAAATCAGCATTGTTGATCCTTCCAAATCAGGATTGTTTATTAGTTCTATTTGGAAAGGACCTATATTGCAGATAAAGCATGAGTACACATATCTTAGAAAAACACAACAATGAGACAAGATTGGAGATTTTTAACAAAAAATAAGATAATTAGTCAAAAATGTGACAAGTATCGAAATATAAAATCTGGTGAAAAGTATGATGAGTTATATATAAAGATGGATTCAGTGACAAGAAGTTAAGGTGTTTAGCATATGAAAAATTCTTTGCTAGTTCAGTTTTGGTTGAATTGTTTTCTTTAGGATATAAGCTTTAGTATTAAATATGTTAATTAAATAAAGTTAAAGTAGAGATTACTGTATTTAGTAATATATAATTTTTAGTAGACTGACATAGTCTTTATAATTAGTAACTGTTTGTCTGACCTTCATCAGCAATCTTCTTTCCTTTCATTTCTTGATATTTGTTTTTTTTTTATATTTTTTCTCTATACACCTTTTTTAGTACATTTTCTTTTAATAAGAAAAATTTTTTTTTAGTTTTTTATCTTTCTATGAATAAATAGTATCAGATTGGTGCTGTTCAATTGTAGGATGCAGACAGACAAGCTCGATCCAGACTTTAGCAGGTCTGATGTGACAGGTCACTTGTAAGTGCCAATTGGGATAACCACATGATAATGGCATGTAAAGTTAAATATAGTTTTATTTGTATATTGTCTGTACTAAACATTTATAAATAAACTTCTAACTGGTTGATTATCATAGCTGCCAAAGGTTAAAAAAAAATATTATAAAAGAAAACAAGTATTTTTTTAGTTAAATTAATAATATCTTATGCAAAATACTTATATGCTACCCAAGAAAAAATGTATATAAAATTTTTTTAAACTAGTTGTTATCAAAATGCAATTGATTAATATAATGATTATAAAAAATAATCTGCTAGGCTTTATCATATTTTTGTATACTTTTAGATAAAAAACTATAAAAAATTTTGATATTTGAATCTGAAAATTTATGAAATATAGTTTTAATAATTTTAAGAATTAGATAATTAATTAATTTTTAATAAAAAAATATCTAATAAAAACATTATAATGCTTTTGTATAATTTTTTGTTTGAATCTAAAAATATTGTTCAAATATAAAAGCAAAATTCAAAATAAGAATTAAAATCACTAGATTTAAAAACACAATATAAATATTTAAAACAAGAGGAATTATATTATTAAGAAGAGCTTTAAGTACAAGATATTTAGCATCTTTGTACCAAAACCTGAATTTATTTTTAATTATTTTTAAAATTTCTTGCTAAGTACTGTAAGAAATCTTTAAAAGAAGTTTAATATACTGTATTATAGTTTGGATATTTTTATAAGAGTTTTTTATTTTCAAAAATATAGTGATACATATTTGTAAAAAAAAACAATATTAAAAAAAAACCAATTCATAACTATTTAATGAAATATGAAATAGACCTATTATAAAAAAAAAAGATAAAATGTTTTTAGTAATATTTAATAAATTATTGTAAATTAAATAATATAAAATTGTTATTCTAAAATGAATTTGTTTAGGCCAATTGACAACAATAGAAATAAGTTTTCTTTTTCAATATACAGCTACATAGATAGAACATTTGTAATAATATTAATAACTTCAATATATTCTTCTATATTGTGAAATCTATTTTCTTATAAATCTATAAGAATAACATTCTTTATAAAACAAATATAATATTTTACTTTCAACCAAATGTCATAACTATAAACACTTAGTTTTTTAGATCTTGTATAATCATTAATTAAATAGAACTTTCAATATTGATTATATAAAAAACTATAAAATATTATAAATCTATTTTTTATATTTCTTTTAATAGATTTAACATTAACTAATATAGAGTTATATATGTTTGCTTAAGAAATAGCTGGCTGTATAGTAATTAGATTCATTAATATTATTGCTAAATAAATTACTATAGATATAATAGTTGTGTTTGGCATCTATAATGTTTAAATATTATAATAATCATTTATATTTAAGATTATTATTTTTTTTATATAATTAGCAAGTACAAAATTAACAGTTTTAACATGTTCTTCAGATGTACTAATCTTATATTATATAATTAAATAAGATATAATAGTTATATCTGATTTTGTAAGTATATTTATAGTAATATTAGAAATATTAATCAAATATAAATATAACAATAAATTTCTTTTGATATTATTTATAATCTTATTTTATTTTATTTTATTTTATTTCTTTTTTAATAATCTTGTTAAGATTTTTTGTATTTGTACATATATTTAAACAATGTTCTTAATATTAAAAGTTACTAAATCTTAACTTCTTTCATTTTGTACTTTTAAATTTTTTAAAAATAATTTATTATACTGATCCTTACTAGAATTATAAAGTTTTACAAGGCTCTGTTCAAAACTAGTCATGTATTATAAGTTCATATAATATCTATAAGTATTAGACTTTTGATCCTATATTACATCTCATGATTTTGATTATTCTAAATTTGATTCTAGTTTATATTCTTTACTGTGTAGCTTAATAACTGTAAGTTACTTGTCATTTTTAGAAATAAGTTCATCTATTGATACTGATCCTATAGTGTTGCAGTTTTCTATTTTTAGAAATACATCTTTACAATTACTGTTATTAGGATTTGAATTGGCAGTCTTGTAATTTGTGATCTTAGAGTATAACTACTATGCTATTAACTCTAGAGGTTATGATCTTATTTTTAATTTTATAAAAAAAATAATATATAAATATAAGTTACTTTTTTACTCATATTTGTGTTTTATTATTTTTTAAATAAAAGATATAATTTATTAAAAAAATTTTTTAAACTTATATCTTTTTTGTTTTATAATTATTTAGAATTTATCAAATAAATATATTAATAGTTCTTTTTTTATCTTATAATTATATAAAGTTATTATTAATATTTTTATTGCTTTAGAAAAAAATAAATAATTAGAATTGTAAAACTTATTAGCCTTATTAGTTTTAGATTGTTCTAGATTAATAATATCTTTAAAAGTTAACTCATCAGTTTTATGTTATCTTATATTAACTTAAGCATGTTCTTAAAACTTAACTAAGCAATTTGTTATAATTTCATTATAATAATTCAAACAAATTATATTATCTACATAAATATAAAAAGATAAAGTACTATTTGTTTGTTCTCTTTTAATCAAGTTTTTAGTTACTATTTTTTAGTTAAATAATTTTCTATTACTATAATAATTATATATAATCCTGTTAATAACATCTAGATTTTTAAGCAAAGTTTATAGATTATTTTGAGATTATTTTTTTTTACTAAATATTAATATTAATTTAAAGTGAAAAATAGCTTTTGTAGCAATTACTTATTCTAAAGTATATAAAAAGTTATCTGGAAAATTGATTTATATTAACTGATCAAATGAATGCCTGACCATGACTATACAGGTAGAAATGTCCCAAATAGAAAAATGATGAGCTCAATCATGCATATTGATTTAACCAATCAATATTGTAAATTTTTAATATATAAAAAATATCACATGTTGATTAACCAATAAATTGTAAATTTTTATAAAGTAAAAAAGAGTAATATTTAATTAAAATTTATAGTTAAAGTTTAAAATAACTGCTATCAAATATTATTGTTAAAGTAAGCAAGCATGCATGTATTTATTAATTTAAATCAAGATTATTAATTTTTTCAATAGTATTTATTTTTATTTTATTTACAAAACCTCAATAATCTATATGCTTAATTCTCTAAGTTTCTACATTTAAATCTATGTCTAATTCTACATTTACTCACATTTCTGATATTTTACATTATACTATATATCATATATTAAATGAATATTGTTTTAATATACATTATGCACTTATACAGTATAAACTTCATATCGTATCTTAAACGCTCCTATAGTAATGATATTGATAAATTGTATAGTTAATTAACATTATTCATATATTTTAATTTCAAAAGGATTTCTAAGCAATACATATAATAATATATATATATACTAATTTCTTCCTTTTACACAACCATAATTAAACGTTATTTTACCTTTTTTTTTGCGCAACAAACGAGATTTTGTCAAAGTAGTAGTGGTTAATTACTTATAACTTCAACTGATGAAGTGCAATATGAAAGTTGTTGGATTAAGATGGATTAAACGAATATGTTGTAAGGCAAGGTGAGAACTTCAAGTTACTCTAACGCTAATACAGTAATAGTTTTCACATTTTACGGATGAGATAATCTACCCGAGCTTCCGAAAAAAGTATTGTAAAACGTATAAAAAAAATCCTTAATCAATTGTGTAACGATCAACAAAATCGGGGCACTCGGGACGTTCCTACCTCGAGTACCCCTGTTGTAGTAACGATCTGCAAATTCGGGGCTAATTCGATTGTTTTGATTTTACGTTACACCTGATCCATCGATTTAATTGGTATAAAAATCACGTGTCGGAAAAGAAAATATAACATGATCCCATCGTTTAGATTTTTGCACTGCTTAGCATGATGCATAAACTTCTCGTGTCTCCACCAGCCCAATAGTGCGTCTGGCGGGTGATGGGTGCGTCCCGGTGGATGTACGAGATGGAGAAAATATCCGGCCTTTTGCTAGCCCAATAGTGCGTCTGGCGGGTGATGAGTGCGTCTCGCAACTGGCTGATATGACTCCTATTGCAATTATGCTAACTTTCGGTGATGAATCAGCAACTAAAAAATCAAGAAACAATAGGCAGGTATATCAGGTACTTTTGCATTTACTTATTTATCATGTGTCATTGCACTCATGTGACGAAACTGATGAAATATGAAAAGGTGATGAAACTAACGAAAGGTGATGAAACTGACGAAACTGATGAAATATGAAACTGACGAAAGGTGATGAAACTAACGAAAGGTAATGAAATTGTTGAAAGGTGACGAAACTGACGAAAGGTAATGAAACTGTTGAAAGGTAACGTAACTGATGAAAGGTGATGAAACTGATAAAAATTTAAGAAACAGACAAAGAGTAATTTCATTTGCTTTTTATTTTTGTATCATCATAGTCGGACATTCGTATAATTGGCTGGTGTAATCAATTGCCCGGGTAACTTAATTATATGCTTTAAAGTACTTTTTGAGAATGTACCGTTTCACTAATAAAGAACGCTTATACTTATTGTGCAAGCTAATAAAAAAATAATCAACACCCCCGAGAACTTCACTTAGAAGCAAGTATGTTCTATTTATTACTATGCTAGCTATATATAAGGTTTAATAGTCAACTAAGGAGGCTGATTAAGACATTACGCGTAAGTTTTAATCTTGAAAAATATACCATAGAAATATTGTTTGTGTGTTGCTTTAATAATAATTAACTTATGTCTTGCGTATACCAGGAACGGAAGCAAAATCTTAAGTTTGTCATGCATTATTTTTCTCACACATGAATTCATCACGCATGTAGATCAACGGATATACGCGTGCATTCGGATATGTAATCACAGAGTATTTTTTGAATAGAAAAAAATGCAAACATAAGCGATGTCTTAGTTATGATAACTAACGATAGTAAAAGCAAGGATTTTAGACTCAGTAACCCGGTACAGATTAATTTGTCTATTTACATGATATTTAATATTTTTCATTTTTTTCGTAGGATTTTTTATTAATCAATCAATCAATTGACAAGGTATTCGAAAAACAAAGTTTTGAATGTTTATTATCCAAATATCTTCACCTTAGATGAATTTCTTACTACGCATTGCGGCAACCAAATTAAATTGATTCAGAAGGGTGACGAAGAAGATTATACAAACTTACTAAAAACCCCATGTTCCTTGTTAGGAAGTGTTTCGGAAAAAGAATACGTATACAGTATACTTTAGTTACGTACTAAATTTGCTAAGTGAAGATGGTTCGTTAAAAAACTAATCTAAAATTTTACCTGTAGGTGGTTAATAATGAAAGAAGCAACCCAACGTTTTATCACTTGGCTTCAATGATAGTATAAAAATTTCAAACATGTATATTGTATATAGAAGACATTTAGATATCAATTTGTCAATAATCCTTGATTGCAAACTGTGATTAGGTACTAAATCAATACGGTGTTATGGTAGAATACGAAAATTAATGCACAGATTATATTAGACGCTTACTCTAGTAAATAGTCTGATTTGATTACAATAAAATAAACCCATAAAGTGTATAAGGTTGAATAGTATAGTATTTTGTAGGCTTGGTGAGAAGGCAATGACTTATTTATTGAAGAATATATCAATATTTACTTACCTTTCACATAATTCTTCAAGTAACCGGTAAGAAAGTACAACTTTCTAACAATAACAAATTAAACGTATAAATTTCATAATTAAATTTATTTATTATCAATTAGATCTTGCAATTAGTGAATTACCTAAACCGAATATTGATCTTCAAAAGTCCAAATGTTATCAAAAAAATTCTAAAAAAATGCCATCTTTGAAGAAGTGTTATCTCAAGAAACCTTTAAAGGAGAACGAACTTTTGAAAGAGTACTATCTCAGAAGAAACGACACCTCAAGATTTGTATATGGACTTACAGCATGAATCTGAAATTTTCATCGCGGATTTGGAAATCTTGTCATTTTAAGAAACCTTTAAAGGAAAAGGAATTTTTAAAGGAATGTCATTTCAGGAAACTTTTATACGTAGAGAGCATGCCGCAAGATATGTATATGGATTTGGAAAATTGGAACAATGTGATGTCATCTCAAGAAACCTTTAAGGAGGAATCGATTTTTGAAAGGGTATCATCTCAGGAAACTTCTACAGAAATGATACCACAATATTTGTATATGGACGTACATGAGTCTAAAGTTTTCATCCCGATCTGGTAAATTTGGATGATGAGAAATATCCATCAAAAGTAACGGTAAGTCTTATATATAATGGTATTGTGATGATTATAGAAATAATTTTAGAAGTAACTTTCTGTAGTTATATTTTATTGATTGAAAGAAATTTCTAAATTCATCAAATAACAATAACGGTGATAGTGCTAGAACTTTCCGGGAATCAAGTACTAATTTGTCAGAAAATTTATCTCTTAGCAATGTCGAAATATACAATTAAATACCAGATGACCAAAAAATAATTCGAAAAATAGTGTAAGAACACCTGCGAATCTTATTTTTAACAGATCCAAAATATTTTTCCCTTCTGCAACTCACAATGCTAATGGTTCTGTCAGGTTCGTACTGCCTAAACATCGTAAGTAATTAAAAAGCAGGAATAATTACCTAGTATTTTATTGATTATATATGTATATTAATGGTTTACAGATATTTTGAATATTATCAACATGGCAAGAGACGTAATTCACCATATTTTTCCGAAGCAATTTGGTCTTCGCAACGTGTTTGATCACGACAAGAACGGGTAACCAAGCGTGCAATCGTTATTTCAATTGTATCAAAATCGTATTACTGAGATTCACATTTTTTTTAATAAATAAAGAAATAAATATTTACAACGTACAGTACGTAACCATCAAACAAATACTGATAATAGGATTTATTTTTTGAAATCTAATGTTGACATACCTTCTCGCTTGATTCAAGTGCTGCCTACGTATGATAAATCAAATTATTTCACGACATAAAAAATGTGGATACACAAGCTTACTTAAGCGTTATTGCCCTGTGATGGTGGGAGAGCATCTCAATTACAAAATAAACTAAATAAATGCAAATAATTTTATACGTACAGAATTTTTACATTTTTTTTTTGGTTGTCGATCCTAACAGGCGCAAAACGCTCCTACAGATGATAGCTCTTATATCCAGTATTTCAACTCTAATTCGAATCTATATCAAGTATGAAGGATAATCTTATGATTTGATATTTATATTTTCTAATACGTACGTAGTCTTTATACATATTTTAATAAATATAGGTTACCACATTTGTTCGTGCATTGCTGAAACGAGTAATTCCAGAGGATTTTTGGGGTTGTAATGATAAACAACAAGAAATATTTAAAGGTATTATTATTATTATTATTTTAATATTAGCTGTAGAAAAGTTCATCGCGCTTAGGTATTATGAAGAACTCTCGCTACACTATGTTTTGGATAAATTCGAAGTATATAGAGTTTATCTGTTACCTATTTTATTATCCACATATCATACTATATAGTTCTAAATATTATTTATTTTATATTGAAGTTAAGATCAAGCAGTGCAAGTGGCTTTTTGTGGGGGGTAATAAAAATAACAAAGTTGAAGCTGAGAAGAGATCCGAACTATTGTATGAATTTATTTGGTGGATATATGATTGCTTTGTTATTCCACTACTTCAAGTAAGAGAATTCGAATTTTTAGTGCTTCTCAGATTCAAATTTCTTGTCACTAAATTTATTTTATGGTATTCATGCTGCTCAGGCTAATTTCTATATAACCACTAATGCAACATACAAGAACCGCATGTTTTATTACCGTAAAGATATCTGGTTACGGATTGAACAATATAATTTAGAATCTTTGCCAGCAAACACTTTTGAAGGAATATGATGTAGTTTGCCAGAAGGGTAGTACAATCCGTTCGTTTTATAAATATTATGCTGACTCAACAGGTAACCAGTTTTGCAATACTTTTTTAATCATTGCACTTAATTTTCTGTTGTCCGCATTAATGATATAAATTATACGTATAGACGATTTTCCTAATTTTCCAACCTTTGCAAGAGAATCGGCACAAAAGATACCAAATTCAGTTTTTATTGACCGCGTTAAAGAATCGTATTTAGATAGGGAGGATATACTTGATCTCTTAGAAAAGCATATCAAGTATAATTTAATAAAAGTATGATTCCGAAACTGTTATATTATAGGAGTGCTGTCAAGGGAAAATGCACATTCGACTTTGGATTATATTTTGTGCCAGACATGGTTTATCTAATTTATTAGGGGTTGTTCCAAATACAAAATATAATTGAAAATCCGTAATGCCTTATCCCCTGGCAGCACTTATTTCCTGTAATTTGCGATACGTATAAAATGCAATATGCTATGTTTTTTAATAGATTGGAGACAAGTATTATAGGCAGTGTACTGGTATTTCGAAGGGGTCAGTTGTATCGACACTGCTTTGTAGGTTCGTATTGACACAATTGATAATTGGTTACTTTTCTTGATATTTATATATTGATGACTTGTAATCATTTAATACATAGCTTTTATTATAGTGAGATGGAATGAGAAGCGCTTCCTTTTGTGAAGCATGATGATGGCGGAAGTGAATATATCGATTCGAAAGGTTAGTGTTCTTGGCTAAAAATTGAATTTATAGATCTTGCTACGATTTCTCGACGATTTTCTGTACATAAAAGATTTATAACTGCAATGCATAAAGGTAATAATTGTTATACGTATGTACATACGTACGTATATGTATTTTGAATAAGGTAAGATTTTATTGAATGCATACGTATTTTTTTTTAGGTTATCTAAAATATACGTGTCATTAACAGAAAAAGAGCTTAACAAACTTCAATATTATTGTTGACGGGGAGCCGATAGAGAAATTGGGTAATATGCTTGGTAAATCAAATCTTTGTTTGCTCAAGTAATTTTAATAGTGTTCTCACTTAATTGAAAATGATCTTTAGACTTTCCATGATGTGGAATCCTAATTCATACGACTACATTGAACTGTAAAGTTGATTATACGTATGTGATATAGCTTTTCACGTAGGTCTTCCTAATTCGTTATTCAGTATAACTTATACGTACTGCTATTGATGTATTTTTATAAACTATTTAGATATTGAGATATATAAATTATGAGTTACTTTAACAGTCAAAATATCAAGGCATCCTGGTGAAGCGTTAAACAAAAGATGATTGAGTAAATACTATCATTTTGTTAATTATTTTTAAGCATATATCTAAATTATATTCCTAATTCAGCATCGTTACCAAGGACTATCATCCAATATATAATGACTTATCGTTCAACACTAGAGTTACCGTATTACTTAACATTTACCAAAATTTCCTGCTGACGGCTATGAAGTTTCATCACCATATCAAAGGTCTACCGCTGAAAGGTAACTCAAGAAATGAAGATTTTGAAATACGTAATTGTTAATTATTGTTTGGCTGTATTCGAGATTTTGATTGTAAGGGTGAAGTTTTATAATTAAATACAAAATTCTAATTATTATTTGGTACGTACGTACGTAGGTGTAAGTGTTGATTAATAAATCCCAATCTCAAACGACTGCTGGCATGTAAACGTAAATAGTTTGTATTTTCTTTCTTGATTTGGTTGCTAAACATTATTATATTCTTTATTTTGTATAGGCTAGGCATGCATGTATTTTATCATATGCTTTCTCGGAAGCAATCATATTATAAATGGCTTTTAGGCCATTTGAAACCCAGAATCTTCAGTTCACCAATGAATCAAGTTAAGCAATTGGCTGTTGATTGGAATGATTCGAAAGTATTTGATAATATCAAATATTAATTGATGTTTGAATAATTACAGTGTTTTAGATTTTTAATTATATGAAAGATTCAATCATATGAGTGATGAAAAGGTAAAACCTGTAAATCATTTCACTTATTGAGCGAGACGATTTACAGGTTTTCCCTTTTCGTCACTCATATATATACATTAATAAATGAAATAAAAGAATACAAGTCTTATATTGTGTGATAAAATTAAAAAATAATTTGCAAAAGTTGATTAAATAATGTGCAATATTATTTAAGGATGAATGGATGTGAATGTGAGGAGGCGGCTATAAAAACGTGAATAAATTGCATTTTAAATCTGATTGACGCTTAATTTTATTTGACCTGTGTCTGCTTTGTAAAGGAATTTGTGAATAGAATTTTATTTTTTAATATGTCAACTAATAGAAATTCTCACACATGTAGCCAAAACAAATTCTTGACAGTTTCTAATTATCTACGCGCGTACGTATATAGCTTCATAAATAGAGGTTCTAGAAGCCTAAATTTTATTTGTTCTAGAAATCTAATGGAATATGTAATATTTTTTTTTTGTGTAATACCGCCCCGTTGACGGACATTTATGTACCGTATTTCGCGGGCCAAACCACCCCCTCCCTGTAAAATAATTACCGGATAATAAGGATATTTTGATGGTGCATGCGGATGCATAATATATTTGTTATGTCTACTACGTACCGGCGATCGGTTTTCTATACTGTAGTGATAAAACAACATACAAGTTATTAATTTGATATGCACCATGGAAATATCCGCATGATCCGACAGGGGAGGGGGGGTGGTTTGGCCCGCGAAATACGGTATATTATGTTTTTTTAAATCGTATCTTCTCAATAAATAAGTTCAAACTCGCAAAAAAAAAAGATTAGTTTTGTAAAACCTATTTAGAACTACAATTTAATGCTTTTTTTTTTGCAAAATTTTAAGTATTCATTAAGAAGTTACGATTTGGATGTCTTTTCATCTAATCGCATCAAATATATTAAATATTGCGTCACTATGTAATAATATTTAAGGAAATAATATTGATGATTATAACACATGACACAATAATCAATATAGAACAAATGCTAGTAGTTTCTAGAATACACTATCTAAAAAAAGTAACGCACAGGGTGTGTAGGTTACGCCAATTTTCATATCAGGTGTTACAAATTAATGAAGTTAAGAGTATTTGCTGATTATATTTATTTTTTTATATTTTCTTGAAATCAAAAATTTGGCAAAACACCAATTAATCAAAAGTTATGAAAATTTATGCTTTATTATTAATTAAATACTTAAATTAGATAATATTTAACAGTCAAAAAAGCAACATTAAGCAGAATATGGGTATGTACATATACTTGTAACTATTATTACATATTATTGCAATCTTTGTTACTAAATTAACAAATACAGAAGTAATATAAAATATATTCTAAATGTATCAAAATTGTATATAATCAACTTTACAATTTAATATAATTGTATAAATTAAGATTTCATATTATAGAATTTAAAGAACATTTTTAATTAAGTTAAAAATTTGTTAAAATTATTTGATAAGACAAATATTTAATTTATTATATATATTATATACTCAATTTTTTTATTAGTTTCTTATTAACAATAATATCAAAATTTGTTAAACTCTTTTCTCTGTTAACAACATATTTATATTTGGAATGTTCTAAAATAAAATATATACATATTTAATAAAATTTTATTTTATTCAAAATATATATACATATTACAGTTATTACCTTTATGCATTATAATTATAAATCTTTTAGCCTTTTCTTTGTCTATACTTATGTATAAAAAATTATTAATTAATCATTATACTTAATAAAAAACCACTTTCTATTTCATCTTACCATAATAAAAACTAAAAATTATTATAAATAATTATAAATCATTATTGTATATATATAAATTAAGAAAAAATAATTATTAATTATATTATTACAAACCTATAAAGTAGTGTTAATATGACTGATTTTTATAAATATTAGTATATTGCCTATTCTTTAAATTGTTCAGTTTAGCAGACAAATTTATTTACTAAAATAATTAAATGAAATAAAATATAAAAAAAATTTTTTTATAAAGATATTTATTACAACTAATATACTAATTTCTAAAAATTCAAATTATATATTATACTTAATAGCTATAGTGTGACATATTCAAAATGATTCCAAGTGGCAGGTCTAGAGTTCAAATCCCAGTGATGGTGAAAATTTGCAATTCTTTCTGTGTTATAGCTAACTGTCTTCCATAATTGGTTGGAATAGAATATCTGTAACCCATGTCATACCAGCCTGACTAGAAGGTCTAGGCATTTGTGCAATATTGTATGAAGGAACACAAACTGGTACCAGGCGGTGTGAACCCAAAATAAGTTCTTAGGCCATGTAAATCATAGGAACCAGGTAGGAGGATGGAAGCCTACTTAGAAGACCCAAGTAGAGAAGTAACCTGAACTTTCGACAGTGCTACTATAAAGACTAGACCTATGAAATGAAGCTAGAACTTGTGAAACCAGGCAAAGAGCTGGCCTTTAAGGAGGGGCTGAATGGAACCAACTAGACCACTGGAATTTCTGGGTTCTGGAAGAAAAGGTTACATGCCAGCAAACATATAAACCAAAAGGTATATGGTTATGACCTGCCTTTCTGGACTATCTGGTTTGGGAGCTTGGTGGAACTTGAATTGAATACCAAAGTAGTAGGGATATGTTGTGAAGTCAGTACTGGAGTTGGGGTAAACTTTACAAGGGCATAGCGGTTTAATGGTATACCCTAACCACCAGTATTGGTCTCGGCCATAGCAATACCAGGTCAGCTGTAAGAATGGGATACAGAAGATTCTGAAAAATTTAGTACAAGGTCAAAGGTTCCCTATATGAGTGAACTGCTTTAAAGACTTAGTGACCATAGCATATTTGAACCGGTATCGACCGGGGCATCTTGGTAAGTATAAGTAGGTGGGTGGATACAGGAACAGAGTGGTTAAATAGGAAACCTACAAGCAGGTTCCAGGTATGGCAGCTAGTGTAGAACCTTCGGGTGGACTA
>CAJVQA010000386.1:0-35446 GCA_910591915.1 Cetraspora pellucida
GCCATAGCATATATATATATAACTATTTTAAATTATTAATAAAGATATAAGCAAGGCCTCACCTTAATACTAAAAAAAAAAAATTAAAGTCAAATATGGTTTAATTATTGATTATAAGACTAATTACAGTCTATTTAATTTAATACTCAAATATGGTTTATTGCTTAATTATAAAGATGAATGTGCACTTTAATTTAATATTTAGATATAATTTAATGCTTGATTATGAAGTCGAATATGGTTTGATTTTTTGATTATGAGACTGATTATAATATTCTTTAATTTAATATTCAAATATAATTCAATGCTTAATTACAAAGTTGAATATGGTTTAATTTTTTGATTATAAAACTGATTATAATACATTTTAATTTAATATTCAGACATGATTTAATGCTTGATTATGAAATCAAATATGGTTTGATTTTATATTCAGATATAATTCAATGCTTAATTATAAGACTTATTATAATGCACTTTAATTTAATATTCAGATATAATACAATGCTTGATTACAAAGTTAAATGTGATTCAATTTTTTAATTATAAAACTAATTATAATGCACTTTAATTTAATATTCAGATATAATTCAATGTTTAATTATGAAGTCAAATGTGGTTTGATTTTTTGATTATAAGACTGATTATAATATACTTTAATTTAATATTTAAATATGATTCAATGCTTGATTATGAAGTCAAATGTAGTTTGATTTTACATTTAGATATGATTTAATGCTTGATTATAAATTTGAATATGGTTTTATTTTTTGATTATAAGACTGATTATAATGTACTTTAATTTAATATTCAAATATTATTCAATACTTAATTATAAAGTTAAATGTAGTTTAATTTTACATTCAAATATGATTCAATGCTTAATTATGAAGTCAAATATGGTTTGATTTTTTAATTATAAGATGAATTATAATATGCTTTAATTTAATATTCAGATATGGTTCAATGTTTGATTTTGAAGCTAATTATAATTACTGAATTTTTGTCAAATTTTGTTTAAATTTGGTGTTATTAAGTACTAAACTCAAACTTATTAAATTTGGCCAAATAATTATCTGAATTTAAGAATAGAAATTAGAAAGGCTGAATTTTATTAAAGTTTGGTAGTATTTTTTTTGATGTAAAAATCAGAAAAGACTAAATTTAAATCAAATTAATATAAAAATCAAACTAGTTAAATTTTATTAAAATTTGAATTCTGAATTTTTGACTAAATTTAAGTCAAATTAATGTAAAAATCAGAATAATCAAATTTTGTTAAAATTTGAACACTGAATTTTTAATTAAATTTAAATCAAATTAATGTAAAAATTGAAATGATCAAATTTTATTAAAATTCAGATGTCAAATTTTTGGCTAAATTAGGTTAAATTAATGTAGAATTTAGTGTAACTAAATTTTTATTAGTTGAATTTTAAAAAAATTGGCTATTTTTTGCTAAATGTTATTGTAATTTTACTTGGTCAAATTTTTAGTTTTTGACTAGTATAAAGTGTTATATACAAAGGCATTAATTCTAAATAGTTGGAAATAAAAGAGGATTAGACAGTGTAGTTAGTCAGACAAAATTATGTTTTCTAGATAGGTAAACCAAAGTGACTGCCTTTCTTTGGTTAGATAATGAAGTCTAGATGAAAGGTAATGTTATTTAAATAAAGTGCTATTATCTGTAATACATAGTTGTTTTAGATAGAGTATGTTGTTTTTTCAAAGTTATTTTCCAAAAGTATTATATTTGTAATGCTAAATAAGTATAGATTCTAATAATTAATAATTATTTTATTTTATTTTATTTTTTGAACTTTGGTGACAATGCTAGTTGGTTTATTAGCTTTAATTTTGATATAGTACAAATTTATGATTATATTTTAGGATCAATTATTACTAGTACCATATACTATCTAATTTTACACTACTGACTTCATCCAGTTACCCATATGGCACCTAAGTGCATGTCTGCCACATGCCTGCACACAGTTATCTTAACAACCACTTGCAGTCAGAACACACTATTAAACTACTACACAGACAAGAATATCTACCAAACTTAATATGATATCCCAAATGTCAGAGGTACTGTCTTCTGTAAATTGTACCAATATGTTCCACTCATATGTTTTACCTAGTCTTGTTTCTTCTGCCTTTTAATCTAACTATATCTAGTATTATCTTGTTCCTTATATTTCTCACCTTTTTGTCACTGTATCACTTCCAAATTGGTCTTACTCGGATATGTTTGATCCTTATGATCTTCCTATCTTTGGTATGCCTGTTATTAATTCTTCTAAGGTGTTTTGACAATGGTTCAGGATCTGCAAAGAACTCGTATCTCAAGCCAGATCTGCTGCTGTTATTGGTCTTTTTGACAATCTGTATCTCAAGCCAGGTCTGCTGCCATCATTCTTGCAGATGCCTCAGGTCTTAATGTTATACAGTAATTTAATACTGCATTTAACCTCTAACATAGTGCTCCCTTCTATAGTGGGGACTGAGACTTGTTGTGTTTACAAACAGAACAATTCTGGTTATACCTAAGAAGTTTTTTTGACCCTAGTGATACCATACTACCATATATTGCAAGCTTCCAGCTTATTTGATAATACCTACAGGACAATTCTGATTATGCCCCAAGAAGTTACACTGACCCCAGTGATGGCATACTACCTTGGAGATCTTATCTCACATTGGTTGATTGATCCCAGTCTTGTTCATTATAGACTTCCATATAGATATGACCAGGAACCCAATTTGGTACTTTTTACATTGCATAAGGAAGTTATATGCCAACTTCCAAGATTTTTCCCTTCTATAATTAGATTATTCGACTGTGCCAGAGGTGCTTTCAATTTTTGGTTAGATCAATCCTTTATCACAGTCCATCCTTATGTTCACTGCTTCTCTCGACATTTCAGTTATGATTACTTTCAGAATACTCTTCTAATCAAATTCTCTTTTTAAATCCTAATTAAGACTTATTTGCAAGATCTGTTGATTATCCTTCTAAGCAAGTACCCTACAAGTTGGGTGCAGAGATGTTGGTACTGCCTATATTAGGAGGTATAAGGATGTTAGTGCTACCCTAGCCTAAAGGACTTACATGTGCAATTTTTCTATAACTGTAACCTTTTGTAACAACTGCTTGTTATGCATAGTGCCTGTACTCCAAGATTAGGTCTCCTTTCAGGAATTTCTATTTTTATCATTGTACTGCACTTGGACTTAACCACAGGGTTTTGCATTCAATTACAGGCTCTTTATTAAGTTACAGAAGCTAAAATCTTTTAATTTTGTCTCCAACTGAACTTGAACCATTGACCTTAACTATGGAGAGTATGAGAGCTTAACTGCTAAGCTATGGGACTCACACCTATAATTGATAATTATCATAAATTGTATTAGGCCACAAGACATTAGGATTTGCTAAAATTGAAATGCTCAGAAGCTATAAAAGTTGTATAATTTTAAAACTAAATATAAATTTGTTGGGTCTATTTATAAGTAATTGGTTGTACTAAAGAATATTAATAGCAGACCAAAGGTAGTTTTGAAGTTGCTGTAATTTAATTTTTATAAAGATGCTTAGTATTTCTAGATTATTAATTCTTTGTTAAAAGCAGAATACATGATGTTGTAACTAAATATCCCAAATATTATATATATTATATATATAGGAGTTTAGCATAGTGCTGTTAGAACTAGTGCAAGAAAGTTTGGCTTTATATTTAATCATAGTAAGGTATTTGGATAAAATGTTGTTAGATAAAGTGTTCAAGAATTATATTGTATAGTTTGTATTTGATAATATGAATAATTACAATGTTGGTAATATAAATAGCTTGTTTGGCTATAATTTTTTTGATGCTTGTAATGTTAATGAGTTGAATTGCTTTATTATAAATTAATTAACTTTGTTTTATATGAAAGTTGTTAAGAGTAAACCAGCATTCTAGAAATTTGAATAGTTGATGAGCAAAAGTAAATATAAGTAATAAATTAAAGAAGTAAATAGAAGCTGTAAATGGAATATTTGAGATAAGATTGATTTAGTTAGATTAATTTATATATCAGCTATATGGTAAAAGAAGATAGCTGTAGCAATAATTGTTTGAAGTTCTTTTTTGAATTTGGCTAACCAAAGTATGTCATTTATATATGCTAATACAGATACTAAGGTTTGAAGTTGTTGAGACTTTGGCTAAAGCAAACTAGTGTTTCACTTTGTAGCCAAACTTTATTCTGAGAAGTCAAAGGCTATTTTGTTAATTGAGGATTATAATAGATTCTTCAAAATAATAAAGTTATGGTTTCTTCTTAATTAATACTATTTTTAACATTATATGAGTTAGTAAGATCTAAATTTGTAATGACCTAATTATATTAATTAGTAAGCAAGTTGGTAAAGATATTAATAAGATTGAATAGCATGTATAGATATAGTAAGAGTTTAGTAGAAAGTGTTAAATTTACAGAGTTATAAGCTTTGCTTATGTTCTAAGATAAAAGCCAAAGCTGCTTAGAATTATAAGAAGCTTTTTTGATAATATTGTTAAGAATATGTATAGAAATAGCTGTGCTATTGCCAGGTAGAGCTACATAGTTAAAGAGTAATAGAATTTTGTAATAAGTAAAAATGTAGTTAAGTTAGTTAGCAAGAAGTTTGATATAAAGTTTTTTAACATATTTAAGCAAACTAATAGTTCTGGTATTAGTTAGATTGCTATCAAAAATAGGCTTTTTAAAGATAAGAAAATTTTTTTTTCTTTTTATTAGTTTGAAATTTGTTCAAATATAAGACAGCAGTTAAAAAGAGTTGTAATTGTATTAAGAAATAGTGTTCTAATATGTTAAAGCATTTCATAACCAATGTCTAATGGCTCATATGCTTTGTTGTTAGAGAGTTGGCTAATAACTTTAAAAACTTCTATTAAAAAGAATCTATTTATTTATTATTATTATTATTTTTTTTTTGTTAAAGGCCATACTTGTGGCAATACTTTATTGACTTATATCAGGTTAGCTATTACAACTATTTTTACAAAGATAAGAGTACAGCTAGTCACACATGCAACTTTTGGTTGCCTATTTAAGTAGTCCACTCTAAGATTCTATACTAGATGTTATACCTATAATCTACTAGAAGATTATCTATTTTAAACTCTCTGATTATCTGCTCTATCATATTGGAATCTCCAACTAACTCTCTGTATATACCTAACTGGTATACCATCTGAGCAGTATGATTACCTACACTTTTTGTACTAGTTCCCAGGCCATTACATATTTCAAAGTACATCACTTGCCAGTAAGGTGCAGGAGGCTCTCTGTTGTTAACTATCTAACTATTTTTAGAATACTAACATAGGCTACTCTTACAGAGTTTACCCAGATCCTAGTACTGACTTCACAACATATTCCTAGTACTTTTAGTATACTTTTGCTTTTAACCAAGACTCCCAATCCAGATAGCTCAGAAGAACTATGATCTGTTCTTGGTATATTGAGACCAGTCTAATATCCTTTTCTTCTAATCCAAAATCTGGCAGTCTGATAGTACCTCTTACTTAAGGTTCTTGTCTGCCTGAATCTTTCACATTGTTATTCATTTCCTAGGTCTAGCCTTTACAGTAGTACCATCAAAGATCTGTGTTACCTTTCTGCTTGAAATTTCCAAGTAGGCTCTGACTTCCCAGTTTTAAGAATTTACACAGCTTAAGGACTTATTTTAGGTTTGCACTATTTGGTACTAGTTTGCATTTCTTTGTATAACAGATTATACAGATAACTCAGACCTGTTAGTCATGCTGATGCGACTATAATTACAGGTATTCTATTCCAACTGATTGACAGAATGCTGTCACTATAATACTGTTTATATATTATATAGGTAATTATTCAAATTTCACTAGCAGTAGGTTTTGAACTCACTACCTACCACTTGGAAGTATGACAACTTATCTATTTCACTAAGTTACTATACCCTTTAAGAGAATTTATTAAGTGCTAATTGTTACTATATAGAATCAATATTAGGTTTAGATTAGTATTTTTTTTGCTATATTGTATCAAATAGTTGTAAATTCATATGCTTTGTTGTTAGAAAGTTGACTAATAGCTTTAAAAACTTTTATTAAAAAGAATTTATTAAGTGCTGATTGTTCTAATATAAAATAGAGATTTGTATTAAGATTTGCAGCCTGGACTTGTCTGAAGCAAAATTTTATAATTGTAGACTAGGCTAGGCCTAACTAAAAAAAAATTTAATATATGCAGACTGGGCCAGACTGGCAAAAAAAATTTAATTCTAAATGCAAACCAGGCTGGGCCTAAAAAATATACAATTTGCAGGCCCCTAATGTAGAATTAATATTAGATTTAGATTGCTATTTATGTTGTTACATTGTGTCAAATAGTTGTGATTAAATATTTCTAAGAGCTGTTCAATTATTAAAATATTGTTAAATATGCTATTTAATAAGAGTTGGTTCAGTAATAATGTTATTTTGTTCTTTGATATTATTAAATCTAACAGAATTTTTATGTTGATTAAGTATACTATTAATTATTAATGTTGGACTGTTTTGAAGTTTACTACATCTTTTGGCTATGTTATCACTGATTTGTTTTCTTATATTTTTAATGTTTTTCAGATTTTGGGCATGATAAAATGTTTTTTATTCAGTATTGGCTGCATTATCTAGTCAGATAAAAGATTAAAATCATAAAGCAAAGCAGGAATATTAAGATAATAAAGAGAGTTAAGCTGATTAATGTCATAGTTATAAGATATAGAAATTGAAGTTTGGTTTCAAATTAAGGCTTTGACCTGTCTTATAATATTACCAAGTTTTTAAGATGTGAATATAGTTTAGATGCCTTAAAAAAAAAAAATGTATTAAAAGTTGTAAATAATAAATTTTTTGTTAAAAATATCTTGCAGAGCAGCTGCAATGATGCTTTTTTGAATTTTGTGCCATGTGGCTTTAAGTGATTCTGTAATATTAGTTGTAAAAGAAGTCTTGTTAGCTTGAAAATTAAATGTAACTTGATTAGCAAAGTCTTGCCAATAGTTTAGTTTATTTGTTTGTAGGTAAAGACTTTTTATTTAATTTTAGTAGCTAATCACTGTTTGTCAGTAATGGCATAAAGGAATTTCTATGATAATATCAGTATTTTGTGATCACTGAATATAATTTGGTTGGCATCATCTGTATATTAAGAAGTTAAATATTGAATAATAGAATAGTTAGTCCAGATGTACTAATGCAACTACTGTATCTGCTGCTATGCTAGATAGAAGTTAAAGATTATATATGTTTAGCTAGGTTATATATGTTGTTATATTAAAGGAAATGAATAACTTTGAGTTTGATTAATAATGATTGTGAATTATCAGAAAATTTAAAGTTACTTATAATTTTATTGGCTGTATGCTTTTAGTATTTGCTTCTTGAATTTATTAAATAATATTATTTTGAATAAAAAGTCTAAGTTGAAAGTTATTACTAGATAGTATAATAGATTATATCAGTAAATTCAGAGATGAAACAAATGCAATAGATTGTCACTAAAAAAATAGTTATGTTACATAATGTTCCTCAATGATAATAGAGGCAGTTTTTCAATTTGGCACTAGTTAAGGCAATTACTGAGAAGCATTACAAGATAAGTATTATAATTTTAAAAGAATATGAGTTTATTTTACAAGTTAAAAAGGGCTTTATTAACTTTATTAATATTTGTAAGATCTATACAATTATATTATTATAGGTGGTTATAAACTATTCTAAACTTTTGGATAATCTTTAATACTCAGCTCTTGGAAGAAGAATAATTCTATTCTTTTTATAATAAATTGAATGCAAGAAGAGCCTATACAAGACTATAACTTTTCTCATTATTTCTAATACTTCTCAACCTTATTTATTATAACTTTTAACCCCTTTTATACAGCTTTTTGTTACTTTAACATTTCTCACAACCTTTATAAAACAAATAAAAAATGTTTTAGTTTTATAGTTTTGAAATCAGAACTTATCATATTGTCTTCAATCATACTTTTTAACATTATCTCACACCTAATCCAAGTAAGATAAGTGAAGTCAACATCTATTTTCAGTGCAACAAATTGGTCCAGATTGACCTAACTTTAATTAAAGAAGGTAGTAGAATTTTGTATAAAGGCTTGTATACTTATATAGCTTCTTTGAGATTGGGTGTATATGTTTTAGATGGATCATTATAAGCATCTCTAATTAGATAAGTATGCCACAATAATATCTATTTCACAGGTTTTATAAAGTATTAGTTTTATCTCTAACAGTAAATAACTAAAATAATGCAAAATTTAAAGTTATGCTTAAAGAAGAGATTTATAGCAATAGTATAATCAGAAAATTGAAGTGTTTTGTGAACATGTGGTTTTAGATGTTTTTGAATCATAATTGCTGTTTCAGCTTTATAGATATCAGTGCAAAACCAGTAATAGATAAACTGCTAAAATCTAGGAAATTTAATATCTGCACTATTTTGCACAATTTTAGTTTCTGTATAATGCTAGCTATGTTGATATTATCAAATAGACAATAATTTTTCAAAACTTATTGTTTTAGGTTGTCATTGTATTTCTCATGTGTTATATATATATATTAATAAATATAATGGTTTGTATAAAATTGACATAGATGTTTCAGCTATTGGTAAGTAGATAGTAGATTATGTATTGTAAGTGTTCAAAAGTGTAGGTTAAAAAAGAGTCTCAAATTTATAGACTGTGTGATTAAATATAAAATAACTAATATAAATAGAGATTTAGAAAATAGGTTAGTAAGAAACAATTAATCAAATAAGGCTAAATGAATATTAAATAAAATATTGTTAGATGTTGTTAGTAAGAATAGAAGTTTGTATATTTTATATTAAAAAGGTTGAATAAGATAATGTTTATACAAAATAAGATTAAAATGATTAGTATATATATGTAGCTCATTATTGTTTTAGTTGATAGATATTTTGAAGCTATTTTTAAAAGAGTGTTTTCAAAAATAAAATAAAAAGTTTTCAAGTAATATAGGATAATATATAATAGGTAGGTTGTATGATGATATAAATTTGTTATAACATGTATTTGTTTCTGCAAAAGGTAAGATGTTAAAAGCAAAAACTTGAGAAGTTAATTTGTCTTCTACAGAATCACTCATCATTTGAAGCTTAGCTTACATAGCTGTAAAAAATACTATAGCCTATTCTATATATTGGGTTTAACTATCATTAACTTGGTCCTTCACATAAATAGGCTTTACTGTCTGCCCACTTATATTATTTTTTATACCAACTACTAAGAGTGTATCTCTTGACAAGATAGTAGTTACATCTATAAGATTTGTAGAAAACAAATTTACTAAAAAAAGTTTTCTTAAAGAAGAGAGACTTTTCAATTAGAAAGAGAATTAGGTATAACATTTGGAATTTATCTTGTAATATTTTGTTTATTCTGAATAGACTGTTTCTTAATAAAAAGTATTGATTTGTGAATATGTTAATGATTTGTTAAGAAAGTTAAAAAGATTAAAACTCTTGCTAATAGTTTAGTATTAGTGAGCTTAAAGGTAATGAATTTTACTGCTTGCTGTTTGTCAAGTTTGTTAATGTAGTAGTTTTGTGTTGCAATGTTTTAATATAGACTAAGATATAGATAAAAGTAATAGCTATATTGTTTAAGATTAGTTAGAACATTGTTGATTTTGCAAGCAGATTTTTTTATTTCTGTTGCAAGCTTATCAAGAAGAGTAGTAGAAATTTGTTTGTTAAAGAATGCTATTTTTGTAAAATATAGATGAATTAATCTTAAGTTATTTTCATATTTTATTTTCTTGTTTTAAAAAATTTTCATATGATTTTTTAAAGATATTATTTAATAATTATGAAAAGTTGTGTCAATATAAAGGTTTTGTAGTTGTAGTAGATGTATTTGTATTTTCTATTTCTTTTTCTTTTTTTTAGATTCTATTTGTTCTATATAAGAACAAGTTTTTTTTTTACAAATAAGAATATAAAAGTTTACTAGTTTTATAGTTTCATTTCAGTATTTTTGTAAATTATAAGATTGTTAAAAATCTATTGTAGTAATTAATGTTTCTTTGAGATAGAAAATGAATTGCTGTTGAATTTGGTATTTTAAAGAGTTAAAAACTTTAGTTTCATCTAATAGTTGAGTAAATTAATAATTATATATTGAAAAAAATTGTTTAAACCATAGTTTTAAATAGTCTAAATAGTTTGCAAAAGATAGAATATTTAGTTTTTAATGAAAGAGTGCTTTTGAAATATTAAAGTCAAGGTAGATATTGAATTTATTATCAGATTTAATTATAACATATTGCTTGTCTTTATCAAAGTCAGATACTTTTAATGTTATATTAAACCTTTTAGGTTGCAATTAAAATCTTTAGCAAATTTAATATAATTAATAGTTGGATAGTTGTTTGAAAGATATAGATGAATACAAGCTAAATTAATGCAGAGTTGCAGTCAGTTTTGATTGATATATGAAGAGATAGTCACTAAAAAGACAAAGATTTTAGAGTAGTTAAGTTTTGTAAACAAAATTGTTATAAATGCTAAAATAAGTTTTTTAAGAGTTTCTTTAAGAATGTTAAAAGAAATTGTAATTGCTTTATCTGTATTAGAATTAGTTTGTTAAATAAAATTAATAAAAAACTAAGGTCTGTCTCTAGCCATTTTGTGAATAATGTAGTAAAAGCTAGCTTTAAAAGCCTTTTGCTTAAAAGTTTTAGATTTGATTTCTTTATCAGAATAAAAGTTATGCAAGTAGGATTTGAGAAAATTAAGATTTTTTTTAAAAAATTATGTTTGAAGTTGTAATTTGTTTTTCATATTATCAGAAATTGAAAAGTTAGCAAGTTGGTTAAATATTGAATTGGCTTAAATTTTTTGTTAATTGCTAGTAGTATTGATTTGTGTTTGTTGTTATTTTTGTTTGTTTGTTTCTTGCTATTGTTGCTATTGTTCTTTGAAGTAGAATGGGTTTTGGTATAGTAGTTATTGCTATTGTTGTTGTTGTTAGTTGTTGTTATTGTTAATAATATTATTATCTAGGTTTATGTCATTTGTAGTACTATTGTTGTTACTGTATAAGGTTGTAAATATGAGTTTGGATGCTAGTGGGTTGTAGAAACTAATTGTTTGTTGGAGATTTTGAATAAATGTAAAGGTGAAACTTGATTGTTGAGTAAGTTGTTATGTGTTAGTGCAGGCTTTATGATAAGGTTTATTATTAAATAAGTAGTGTCTATTACCAAATAGTGTTAATTATTTATTTCTTTATATATGATAGGTGGGTTGTATTAGGCACAATGGTAGTTATATATAGTAGATAAGGTGATGCTATGAGTAATAATAAAATAAACTTAGTAAAATTGCAATAGTATTTGCTAGAGTTCTTTTTATCTTTAAATTTTTTAATAATATTTGTAGCTTTATGTTGTTTATAGTTTTGGTTTGATGTTAAAATAAAGTGTATGTGCTATTTGGCACAAAAGCATATGACAACAAAACTGAATTTGGATGCTTTAAAGTAGCAACTACTTTTTGTACTTTCTCTAAGCTTAGTAATGTTGCAGTTGTTAAGTTGTTTGTTTGCAAGAATAGAATGTAATAAGTTTGCTGCATCTTCATGAATACCAATTTTAAAGCTTTTAGAACACTTCTGATAAAAATAGTTAAGATCAAAAGTATCAGAAGCAGTTGTTAGCAAGGTTGGCATTTTGATTTAAAATTAAATTACTAGATATGTTTTTTAGAAAAATTTGTTTCATTTAGAAGTTTCTAGACTAATTAGAAAAGTTTAAAAAAAGGTTTAAGCTTCAAATAAACTAATTAGATGTTTAAAAAATTCTAATAAATGCCAGAAAAGTAAAATTTCTAAAACAATCTAGTAAGTTTTCCTAAAATTGCTAATGACAAAACCTGCAAAAAATAAGCTTTGTTTTTGCTTTTTGCTTGTATCTCTATAGATTTTTGTCTGTTTTTAATATATTATATATCAAAATATCAGTCTTAGTGAACTAAACAACTTTTGAATAGATAAGAAGATAAATTTAATTAGTAAAATATATATAAATAGACAAAAACTATACATTTGATTTTTAGAACTTTTCTCAACAGCCAAGTGTTATTGAAACTTTAAATATAGCCATTTAGAAGAAAAAAAGTATGCTAAACAACTTTATTTAAGAGTTCAAATAAGGTTTACATAGTAAAAAGTAAAAAATAATTAAATGTTTTTTTGTAGTTTTGTTATAAGTGATTTATAAAGAGAGTTTTACTATTAATACTAAGAAATCAAAAGTTTTTTTTTTTTTTTGTGTTATAAGTGGCAATCTTGCCTATTTGTCTTTTATTGAGTAATGTCTAGTTAGGCCACACCAATTTGATTATCTGTTTAACATAATCTCCCCCCCTCTAGATTTTGGAATTTTATATGAGTCAAAATACATCATATTAGCCAATCAAATTGCAGCATTAGTAATTATGTGTATTCAATATTTTTTACATTATTTCTAGCCAATAAAATTACAGGTTTTTTTTTTTTGTGTTTTTTTTACAATGCCCCACCCCCTTCCTACAGGCTATCCTATGTTATGTTAAACAGAGAATCAAATTGGTGTGGCCTTATTAATAAATACATAGTTTATTAATGAAAGTATAACTAGTTACACATATAACTTTAGTCATTATCTAATTAAGAGTTCTGCCCAAGGGTTACCTACTAGCTACTATACCTGAGATCTGCCTGTGAATCCCCTATTTAAACTTTCTGATTTTCAGTCCTATTCATTACAACCTTTCATTACTACATGGACATACCAGGTTAGGGCTATCTAATTACTATTTATATCAAGGTACCACCTCATTAGATGTTACCAAGTATCTATAGTCCTTCAAATTTACTCCAACGCAAACTTACTAAGTATGGTACCAAGATTACCCCTTAGATTTTTATTTGTGTTAGTATATCCTATATCTACTAAATTGGTTTTGGTGCCAGAGGTGTTCGAGTTTTAGTAAGTCTATTCCTTTCTTATAGTTTTCTTTTATGTTTACTATATCACTTACTAGTGTACCTTCTCTCTATTTCTGATATGTTCATCACTTCTCTCATATCAAGTGCCAACTCTCCATATCAGGAAACTTCTTTCTGTAAACTTTCTTATATACTGATCTTCTATTCACATGAACTTAAGCCACAGGGCTTTGTGTACATTCATATGCTTCCATAGATTACAGAGTTTTGCCTTCAGCTGGAATTGAACTGTCAACCTTGTCTGTGGGGGGAGGGGTGCCTAGACCACTAGACTACGAGACCCTATCTTGTAGAAATCAAAAGTTTATATAAAATATAATAATAAAAAATATATAAAGTTAAATATAATAGAATATTTGAGCTTGGTAATTTTATAAAAATTTGTATATTAAATATTAATAAAAATAAAATAAGTCAAAGATTCTTATTCTGTAAAGTACTTTAAAAAAACTTAATATTAACTTATATTAAGTTTCTTGTCAATATAAGATACTTGAATATTAGTATTCAATAAATGAACTTAAGCTACTTGGAACTCTTAATTATTTCTCTTTTAATATAGTTTTTTTAAATAAAACTATTTCATTAAAATAAGTAAGTTTTTAAACAAAACAATAAACTATCTTTAAGTCAAAATAATAATAATAATGATTTTTTGTTAAATAAGTATTAATTTATTAAATAAATATAAAATTCTTTTCCATAGATCACAAATTACTAAGTAAAAAAATAATCAGCAAAATTGATACATAGATATTTTCAAAGTAAATAAAGTTTTAGTGACCAACAGCTGCCTCTAATTCTAGACTTATAAATTTATAGACAAGATATAAAAGAAACACAGACAAGATTAAAAGAAAACAGAGCAGAACTAGCAACACTATAGCAAACAAAGAAAACCAACATAGGCCAGTAGACTTCTCATTTATATTCTCCTTTGAGACTATACTACAATTACAAATGAAAAAGCAAACTGCAAGTTCTTGCAACAATAGCTTCTTGAAGAGCAGAACCAGTACCAAGAAAAACTCTACCTATTCAGATACACAAGTTAAAAAATGATGAACTCTTTTTCCAAAACTTCAAAGTAATGCAAAAAGTGGGCAATTTAGCTCATCTTACCAAATCCAAACATGACATCATCATATACAAACAACAACAACAACAAATCTATACAAATCAGTTTTGATAACATATTAACAGAATCTACAAATCTTATACATCTAACAGAACCCAATTTAGAAAACCTCAACACTAGAAATACCTTAACTGATACAGATAACCAACATAACAATCTATATAACAAAGAACTTTCAAATGCAGAAGATAGTTACATGGACACAGAATCTGTAGCAACTATAGACAGAAATTCAGAAGAACACAAACCACTTACTTACAGCCAAATGGCCAAAAAAAATATTTACACATCTAGCAGAACATAAACAGATATAGAGATAAATTACACTCAAGTATGAGTAGATAGAATATGCAATAATCTTCAAAATAGAATCACTTAACTCTTTGACAAAGATGCCTAGGGATATGATAAAATCATTATAGCATTAAAAACAAAAAAAAAGAATTTTTAATTTTACAGTATACAAGCTACAAACTAAACCAACTAACCTTTCTTTTTATTCTGCAATTGAGGCAAAATTCAAATACCAAGACTGTGCTTTCTTTCTTACATTTACAAGAGATAAACAATCTATATCACCTTACCAATTATATATAAAGATCTGTTTAAAGAAGCAATTGAAAATTATAAAACACAACATAAAATTACAATTACAACAAGAGCAATTAGAGATAATATACATGCAAAGCTTAGACAAAAAATTATGATCAACTAACTCACCAATACAAACTTTACAACAAATAAAGTCAAAACTATATGTCATTTAATTAAATATTACAAAGGCTTTACCAAAGACAAAACTCCAATTTAATTTAAAAAAAATACAAAAAGCAGTACAGAATGTCTTTTATGCACAATTAGTCTCATTTCTAGCAGATCCAAGTAAAATACTACAAGAAAATCTTTAAATACTTCTTTTTGAACTTTCTATAAAATAAAAATTACAAATAAAGGCCATTGTAGCTGGACTACACAGAATTTATAACTTCAACCAATTGCCAGAAAAATATTTTGCAACATTAGGCCCAATACTAAAAAGCATATATGAACTTTACCTAGAAATAAGAAATTTATTTCTTATTACAGAGCACAGCTAACTAAATAATTTAACATACTTTAAAAAGAAACTACAAAACTAATATGCTTGTGATAATATACCTTCCAGTTTCTTTGACTTACCATTACTGAAAAAACTACTATCATTGGCATATCAAAACCTAAGCAGCAAATATAGGCTTTACTTTTTTATTAATTTACAGAACTTAGATACAAATCTTACACAAATCATAAAACAACTCAGAGAAAGATTCTTCTTCAAAAGCCTTCTGAATAACTATTTTAATGTCAAGCTATTACTATCTAAAGACTCTATAAAAATTAAAATACCTAACACCTTCACCTATCCTATTACAGATAACCAAATAGCAAAATAGTTTATTGACTAGTTTACAAATTTTTACTTCTATTATCACCTATTGTAATAATAGCAAATTCTATTAACAAGCCAGATTTATCATTAAACCCAGAGCATATCAAAGATTTTAGCATTGTAATACCAATAATCTCAACCAAAGTATTAGTAAACCTAGCTAGACAACTTAGACAAAAATATCATTTCTATTGTATTCCAGATACTTGAATTGAAATACTAACTAATACCAAAGATGCTAATATGCATAATACAAACTTATACAAAATCAAGCCTTTATTCAAACTAATAATTCCAACTCATTAACCAAAATTAAAAAATACCTAAATGCAAAAAACATTGACATAGCAACAACACCTATTTCTATTATACAACAAACTAAAGCCAAAGATACACTTGATTTGTTACAACAACACTTTACAATTAACAATATTTCTAATAACATATTAGCACTATCATCTCTTCCAGAACCAAGATGAAAGATCCTTTTACCCAAATGCCAATAATAATAACATTAATTAATAATATAAACACACCAACTGCTAACAATAATTCATCAACAACCAATTTACAATTACAGAAAGAAGAACCAAACTTATCTAAATTTAATCTAAACAAAAAAATCAACTTAACTACTTATAATATTAAAGATGCAAATGATATATTAAAAATGCAAACATGGATTGAATACTATGTAGCATCAAACTTGCATATAATCTCTTTTACAAAAACCAAACTAAAAGAATCAACAATCAAATTACTAACCAATTTATTACACAAAATATATATCTCAAATTTTATATCTTACAAATTGAATTAATGAGAAGCTAGCTTAGGCACAGCCTTATTGATATGCAACCAACTACAATTTTATATTTACAAAATTAACACCTTATCAGGCACTGCTATTTGCATAGACTTGTTTTTTTCTAACAACAACAAATCTCATATCATTTTAACTTATTTTTCCTCAAATCATGCCTTTCTTTTAAAATATACCTAATCTCAATTGCTTACTTGGATTATAAAGGCTAAAGCTAGGAACTGGCACCTAATTATATTAGGAGATTTTAATGCTAACCAATATAGAAACAAACAATTTTTATTATTTGCTGAGCTAAATGCAGCCAATTTAACTAGTTTTTTAACTTTTTATAACATCAAAGCATCTATCTGGCATAGTTCTACTAATGCTAATCAAATAGATAACTTTTAGATTTCCTCTAATATACTATTAGCTTTTGAATCTCTATCATTAGTTAATGCATCAAACATTTTTGATAGTGATCACTATATTCTACATACAACTTGGTTTACTAACTTTTCTTCACAAAAAAAATTCAAAAATAAAAAAAAGAAAGAAAAATATACCAGTTTAACAAAATAATGGCTGAAGGCTAGAACAACTTTGAAAATGCTATAAACACCATCTTTAAACACAAACTACTTCTTAATCTAATATGAACAAAAATGAAATAAACAAAACCTGGAACTTCTGGTTAGCAAAAACTAAAGAAACAATAAACAAATATATTCTATATATCTTCATAGCACCAAAACCTTTCTTCACACTTTTACTAAAAGCCACCAAATTGCATTTTGCTCTAAAACATATTAACAAATGTTTATAATATCTTAGTAACAACTCATCAAATAACCTAGCTGAAGCCAACTATTATTTGGCAAAAGCAGCTACATTAGCAGAAATTGACATTTCTTTACTAACACAAACACAATTAAGCTTTCTTTCTTCAAATACAATAGCACAAATAAAACATCACAAACACATAATCTGGCAGACATACAACTTTGAAAAAAAAGAGCAAAGTGAATGAATTAAATTCTATACAAACTGAAAATACTTAGATTTTAAAGATAATACTAGTTGTATGCTAGATAGTATACTAAAAAGAAGAGCAGAACCAATTAGCTTTGAAAAAATTATCTTATCTGATGAAATAATTATAGAAAAAAATAAAATTAAAGAAGTAACATGTTTATATTTTAAAGACTGAACCAGAAGCAACCCTCCTAATAAGAATAATTGAAAGAAATAAGAAACAATTTACCTTTTACTTAACAACATTCAAAGCAATATATACAACAACCTTTTATCTTCTATAACTATAACAGAACTTAAACAAATGATAAAAGCAACACTCAAAGAAAAAGCAACTGGACTTCTAGAAATTGCAAATGAAGTTCTTCAATTTATCTACTCTTATTAGCACTCTATTTTTTTCTAAACATATTTAACAGCTGTATAACACAAGAAATTATTTCTGATCAGTAATTACAAGCCAACATCTGGCCAATCTCAAAGAAACAACATTACAACCATGAACTTAACTCTACTTATTCTATTAATTAATCGATTATGCTAGAAAAACTTTTACAAAAATTACAACAACTTAATTTACAAATATTCTAATTTACAACCAAAGGCTTTCACTATATAATTTCACAGCTTTTCCACATCAATCAACATTATAACCTATCTCACAACTTACTCTATTCTTAAGAATGCAACTACAAACAACAAAAAAATCTATCAAAAGCCTTTAACTTAATTTATATACTCAACTTATACAAGGCTTTCAAAAGAATTTATATTCCAAACAAGACTATAAATCTGCTGTTATATTTGCTCTTACACTAAACCAACAAAGTAATTACTACACTAGACTTAACTGCATCTTACTCAGTAGAAGATGGTGTTGACCAAGAAGAGACAATCTTTTCTCTTTTTTAAAAAATATACTATAACCTACTAATATTAAGAATATATAAAGAGCACTAGGAATTCCTTAGTGGAATTCCTTCTTTAAGTGCAAACAAAATACATATTTTTGTAATAGCATATATGGATAACTTATTATGAATTGCACTAAACAAAATATCATTTACAAGCATTTACATATTGCATTATCTTTCTACAAATTTACTAATATAGGAGTTAACTCTTTAAAATCTACTTTAGTTACAAACTCTTTAGATTCAGATAACTCTATACCTTTTGATGATAAACAATTAGTTGCAATAGATAATAGAACAATATTTAAATATTTAGAAACATAGTTCTTAACCAAAAAAAAGCCAATACTAGTACAAAAAGAAATAATAGCTAATGTCAAAATTAATTTAAAAAACTGCAATTTGTCAATATAACAAAGAAACAAGCAATCTATATTATAAACAGTGTCATTACTCTACAACTTATCTATTGGCTATACTTCTCTTTTCTTTCAACTTCACAAATAAATTCACTCAACAAAGCATGTATTCAATTAGTAAAATATAAAGCAAAACTAACATGTGGAGTTTATAACTCCTTTTTATTTAATCCAGACATCTATGTACTAAAAGATTTAGCCCAGGCACAAACTTTAGCATTAGTCTTAATACTTCAAAAAAACCTAAAACATTCTAATTTTGATTTTTCTTTTCTGAAATTGTGATTACAACAATTACAAGACATAGCACTTATAAACATTTTAATTTTAACACAGCTTTCTGTATTTCTGTTAACACAAATAAATACACAAACATATTAAATAATAATAGCACTACATGCATTGAGAATGCAAACCTCACATGACAGTGATGACTGGCCATATCCAAAAAAATTCTTGGGTACATCTATAAATCAAATTCTTCTAAACTATTCCAAAGCTCTGTATTTTAAAAAAAAACTAAATAATTACAATATTATAAGTATTGAACAATTTTTAAATGCAACTAATGCAGAACTTCTAACATGGAATAATTTTTATCATAATATCAAAAAAATACCTTGAAAACAATGTTCTTATTAGTTTCACTTAATGCAAGATCTAATAACTACATCTACAAATCTATCTTTAATATTACTTCAACTAAATCTATATACTTTGAACAATTGGATACCCAACAAAAAAGTTGAATAATTACTAAGAATATAATCTTTGAAAGAATTTACAACTCTTTTAACAAAAACCTAAAAACTTAACATTACATTTTAGGCTCTAATAATACTCTAATAGCCTATCAAGAATGTGTACTTAAAGGTATAACTTACTTATCTAAGTACTGCTACTTTAATGCAACAAAACCAATTTACAATCTTCAAGTAGATTGCAAAAAAAAAATTCACATTGATTTAAATGATTTCAAAAAGGCATTAGCCTTAATATCAACTACAATATATTAACATTCTAAACAAAAAATATGATCAACTTTAGCCAGACCTCTTTGTGCCTATACTAATTCTCTAATATTACTTAAAAACACTTTAACAAAGGCCAACTTCAATAAAAAAACTATAACACTTTATATAACAATTGGTCAATGAAAAGTAGAAAATAACTCTCATATAGTGGCAAAATGTCAACTTCAACACTTATATACTATTTTTGGTTGCTTTACCAACCTCTGACCCTCTTACTTAAACACTCTTTCAACTTTGTTGACATTTGTGCTAACTTTGACAAATCCTTATGCTAATATAAAAATATATACCAATAATCCTTTACTTGTTGATCTAATTAACCTTGTACAGTCTATTTAACTACACAACTATTCCACAATAGACAAGCAACAACATATTTATTTTCTCTTAGTATTAAAAGCAGTAACATACAATTATATAATTACAATCACTCTTGACAAAGAACTTTAGATTAAAGAGATACAAAACAATATCTTTCTACTAGCATTACACTACAAAAATTTTTATATAACTGATTTGTTCAAAACTTCTTGGCAATCTTTGCACATATGTATTACTAAAAAAACTATAATAAATTAAATATATCAAATCTCAAATAAACTAGCTTGGTTCTGTCAACAGTGAATCTCTAGCTAGCACAATCCATAAAATGATATTAACTGGATACTATCTCTACAATACATATCCTATAAAGAAAAATCCTTGGCTCTAGTAACTAATCCATCCTCTTTGGCAATAAAAATTTAAAATCAAACTACTATCTAAAGAACTATCTACACATTTTCTTCTCCATTGGAGACATGCTACCAAGCATCCAAACTATCTTTGTCCAAGATGTTCTAATGCTTCAAAAACTATTATACATCTTCTAGATTGCCTAGAAAATTATTTATATTTTCAACATTAATAATACATGCTATATATAAAGTAGCAAATAGTTTTATTTAAATAATTTTATCCAAACTTTTATTTCGAACCACATTAACAAACAAATATTATTAGGTCTAATAACTAATAATACTTTGGCACTGTTCGAAAATTACAAACACAAATACAAATATGCTCTTTTTATTTATTATAACATTATCTCTGCAATATATAAAGAATTTTGGCTTCTCTTTAGAATGATATAACATGAATCCTTCTGTCCAAACCTGCCACTTTTACAATTCTAATATTGGCCAAAACTAAACCAATTTTATCTTCTCTATTAAATAAAAAAATCTATCATTACATCACTCATGGACAATCTTCTCTTAGTCATCTTATTATAGATTAAAGGCTTACTGACTATTCTAGCAAAGAATAGGTCAAGAGTAAAGTAGCTCTTACTTTCATCTTCTCTAGTTTAGTTTCTTTAGCATGTATCTTATATATGTAAATTGACTAATTAATAAAGAGATAGAGGATAGACTATTCTTTTTTTTAAAAAAATAAAAAATAAAAATAAAATATTAATTTATTTATTTATTTATTTATTTTTTTGCTAAAGTGACCTCTTGGGTCTTTTGACTTTATTTAACAATAGTAAATATAGTTTAGTGAACTATTACAGAAAGAGGTACAATTGGTTACACATGTAACTTTTCTATATTACCTATTTAAGGAGTCTGTCTGAAGTTTTTTTACCAATTGCTATATCTAACATCTCTGCTTGGGTATTCTACTTTAAACTCTCTGAATCTGCAAACTTGTTAACTTTACTGAATCAAACCTGATGCCTAAATTATTATTTCAACCTTAAGACTATTTTATCTTTGAGGTAAACTCTTCAGAGCCTTCTGTACCCATTTTTATAGCTAACCTAGATATTACTATAGCAGAATCAATACTTGTAGTTAGAACTTAACCATTAAACTGCTATGCTCTTGTAGAGTTCACTTAGACCCCAACATCTACTTTATAGCATAACTCCAATACTTTAGTATACATCTGCCTTTTCACCTGCCTTTTTACCAAACTTCCAATTCAAATAGCCTATGTAGGACTATGACCAGTTTATTGGTATATCAGGTCAGCCTAATATCCTTTTTTTTTAGTTCATTCTGGTGGCCTAGTTGGTGGTACCTCTAAGACTTCCAATCTGAAGATTCTTGCCTGTTTAGTTACTATAATCAGATATTATAACCTTAGTATCATTTCCTTAGGCTAGTCTTTATAGTAGAACTGTTGAAGATTCAGCTACCTCTCTACTTGGATCTTTTCAAATAGACTTCTTGTTATTCATTTCAACAGATTTACATAGCCACAAGGACTTATCTAGTGTTTGCATCATCTAATTGCCAGTTTGCATTCTTTTGTGTAACCACAGACCTTGTCTCAAAGAACAATGTTACATGACTGTTACACAAATGCCCTTGACCTGCCAGTCATGCTAGTACAACTGCTATTACAGATATCTTAACCCAGTGTTGTCACATCTATTATGTTCAAGATTTTTTTTGACCATGTTCAATGTTCAAACATTCAAATATCCAAGAATGTCCACAGCATATACAAGCTTTAAAAATTAATATATTAATTTAAAAAATATATAAATATTATTTTTTATAGTGCTGAATATTTTTATTTAGAAAGTTAAAATAGGTTAACCTAATAAAATTTTAGCAAATTTAATTTATTTATTTGTCCAAAAATGTTCAAAAGTGTCCAAACTCATGTTCACAACTGTTTTGTGACAACACTGTCTTAACCCAATTATTAGTAACAATTGCTATAATATGAATATTATATAGTTGATTATTCAAATTTTTGCTGTTGATAGGATTTGAACACCCAACCTACTACTTAAAGGGCTAACAACCTGACCACTTCACTAGGTCACCACATCCTAAAGTATTAATTTATTATATAATATATAATATTATAATAGCTAATAAATTAATTATATTATATATTTAGAAATAATTAACCAAATATACTTTAAAATAAATATTCAAATTGTTGTTATTAAAAAACTAACTGTTCTTTACTGTTTTTTTTGCTAAAAAAATAATTTATTATATATATAATAATGTAAATATTTTATATAATAAATGTAAAAATAAATAAGATTATTTTTTAGATTTGTTTAATTTTTAATTATGCAGAATTTTTATAGAATATTGTAATTTATTGCAATATAATATATTATTATATATAATTAATTAATTAAAATATAAGATCAAATGTAATATAAAATTAAAGCAAAACATTGTTTTTTTAAATAATTATTTTAATTCAAGATTTTGTATATAAAACTATACCTTATATTTTAATTAAAAAAATTCTATACAAAATTTTAAACTAAAAGTTTTTTTTTAAAATAATATCTAGCTCTAGTTGAATGCTAACTCTAACTTTAAATTAATATATTTGTATTAATATTTAGATTTAATATTATATAAATGGCAATATAGCATATAGATAAAAAATTATAAAATTATTTTTTATATATTTTTTATTGTATTTTTTTTATTAATATGCATTTAAATACTATATTTTTTTAATTTATATGTAAAATTTTAGTAATATTTTATTTATGCAAAGGAATGTTTATAACATAATTAATTAATACTTTATTATCAGTTGTATAAAATTGTTTTTCAGATTAAGAAATAATGTATATTATTTCAAAATTTAAAAATAAATTAAGTTAATTTAAAATTGATCTAAATTGTAAAATAATACAAAACAATATAAATCTTTTATAGTTTTTTTTTACTAAGATGAAAAAAACATTATTTTTGACTGCTTGACCCATTTTTATTAACTTACTTTAAAAAAACATTGATATAATGTTATATAATAATTATTGTATCTAAGGATAGACAAATCATGGTTTTTTTAAAAATTTATATATTATGCACATGATTGTACTCTGTGCAGAATTCATTAAACTACAAAAATATGCAATTAATCCTTAATTTTGATTAGTCAACTACTGTGATTAACAAACTTCTAATTTTATTATATATAATTTTTGTTAAAATTATATTTTTTAATTTTTAATTGCAAAAATAAAAAAACTTACAACATATATAATTTTACATAAATTTTAGTAATATGTAAAATTTATATATATGATTTATAGAGCCAGTACTAAAAAATTTAGCTGTTATTATTAAATTTCAATAGATTTTGCATAAAGTTTACTAATCAATTTAATAAAATTAAAACAATCATATTGAATCATATAATAAAATAATTACTTTTTTTACAAATTATATATAAATTTAAGTTTTAGAAATATATAAAATTATATAAATTATTATAATTTTCTTAATTTTAATTTTACTTAATGAGATGGCTATGATTTTATTAGTAAAACTTTGAATAATTTTGTCTTAATTTTTAATTATTGCTATTAGCCAATCAAAATAGTAAATTTTTATATATTTTTTGCAAGATTTAATTATAGTAATTAAATTGAGCATGTTTTTAATTAAAGTTTTCTTCAGTTTCATTTTTTTTAAGATAATTTCAAATATTATCATTGGATCAATAAACTTTAAAAGATTTGAATTTATATTATTAAATTTAAAACATATAGATTTTGTATACTTAATGTTATAGCTAATGCTAACATTTATATAATATATAATAAGAAAATTTGGTTGCTATATACAGAGTTTATTTGTATTAGAGTTAGCATTTAAATTAGTATTAGAGGTTATTAAAATTAGAGGTTAGTTAGCATGCAAATTAATATTAAACATTATATTAAAGTTAGAAGTTAGTAAGCTATATAATAAAATCACAAAAAAAACCTTTTTGTTAATATATAAAAGGTTGTTTTTAACAAATTTTTAGTTTTATCTTTTTTAATTATGACTTATTATTAGTTAATCATTATATAAACTTTAACATTAACAAAATTAGCATTAGTCATAACACTTAACAATTCAAAATTATTTGAACAATTTAATTCAAAAGATAGCTGTACAATATAGTTGTGCAAAACTAGAAACAGAAGATGTAAGTATTAATATTGCAGTTAGTAAATATATCAGTTGTACACTATTAGACATATGATGTATAGCTCACATAGAATATTTAATATGAACCAAAAACAAGATTATCTGGCTGGCATTAGTATAACATCTAATCAGCATTAATATAATATATAGTTTAATTAACATATTCAGCTAATTTCTAATTAGAACTAGTTTATTTATTTGTATACCATTTCATACACATATATATGCCTTCTTTTGCTTATATAACAAATATTTTTTTTTAAATCACTCTTTTTAAAAATAAATATAACATGGTAGTATTATGATATTTAAAATCATCTTACAAAAATTGGATCAAATAAAAGCTTTAACCAAGCAAATGATTAATGTAATTACTGTAGTTAAGTTTTGCAAAACATGAGTGTTTTGATTGGCTAATAGCAATAATCAAAAATTTATTTAAATTTTTATTAATAAATTATAGCCACCTATTAAGTAAAATTAGGGTTTGAAAAATTACTATAATTTTATATAAGTTTATAAGTTTCTAAAATCAAAATTACATATAATTTGTAAGAAACATAATTATTCTATTATATAATTCAATATGATGCTTTAATAATATGTGCACTAATTAGATTAGTAAGCTTTATGCAAAATTTATTAAAGTTCAATAATATAGCTAAATTTATTATAGTGTTGACACTATATATCATATATGTAAAATTTATATACTATTAAAATTATGTAAAATTATATATAAGTTTGCAAAATGTAATTTTAAATTCTAAGTAAAATATATTCCTGAGTTAATTTTATAATTGCACAGGCCCAAACTATAAATTTTTTATTTTTGTATTAAAAGTGAATTTAAACAAAATTATGTATAATACAGACCAGAAGTTTGTTAATCACAGCTGTTGATTAATTAAAATTAATAATTAATTATACATTTTGTAATTTAATGAATCTTATATATAACATATAAAATTTTTTAGAAAAACTACAATTTGCTTATCTTTATGTATAAAGATGATACAGTTTTGCAAAGATGTGATTCAGGTTAGCTTTTGCATCAGTTTAGCCAGTTTTTAATACTTATCGAGGACCAGATACAGACTAGTTTATAGCTTAGAGAACAATTTCATTGATTAAAAAATAAAAAATTTCTAATAACTAGATCTACAAGTTTTTAATTTATTAATTTATTAATTTGTTTCAGTAACTTGTCAATTCAGTTATTTTCAAATTTTCCAATAATCTAAAACTGTGATCTATTACTAATATAGACATGATTTACTTAGTACTATTGTTATTATCCAAGACTTATTTAATTTTTTTGGCAATATAATTTTAACATTGTTATCTAGAATATATAATGATAGATATAAAACAAAAATCTGAAATAAGAAATACAAAAATTTTGAATAATTTTTAAATATAAAAATAAAATAACAATTTTATATCAAATAATAATATTACAACTGATATTAGTATAAAATTTGTAAAAAGTTTTTAAAGTATTATATTTGACAATGCTAAGATCAATTAATTTGTCTTTTTATATATATTGAACATTAAAAACCATATAGCATACTTTGAAAATCAGCTAATAGAACATGATCTCTAATAATGTATAGTAATATAGATTCTTGAAAAACAAATAAATTTTAGAATCACATATAATATGCATAAACAAAAAGATTTAAACCAAATATTTGGTTTGTTAAAGTTTATATTGTCAAAATTTTATTCAATAAAAAAAATTTCTAAATGATTTACTATCTTGTTAATTTTAACTTAAATATGAATATTAGTTTTTATAGCAATGAGTTTGCAGTTTTTTAAAGCTTGTTTATGTTAAAGTTAGAATTAAGTTAGAGAATTAGAAGAGAGTAGTTTATACAGTAAAATTGCTCAACAAAATTTTTTTAGAGCAATAAAAATAGTTACTTCTACTAATTTTTGAGAAATAAATTTATTTTAAAATTTCTTGGTCATGTTTACATCAAAGACAATGCTCAATCCAAATTGAATTCTCTTACTTAGTAATATGCCATATACTGTACTATACATACTGTACTGTACATATTGTACATACTGTACTCTAAAATTTTGACAGTCAATTTATAAGTTCTGAAGTTTAAACTATAACATTTATAAGTTTCTAAATATTTCAAACTAATTACAGATTATTTTAAAACTATAGTATAAAAAGAATCTTATTATACATACTGTACCTACTATATACTAAAAAAATCAAAGCAAACTGTTTAAATCAAGTATTTACTAAATATAAGATCTTCTCACCTTATAATTACATTGCTCTGCCAGACAATAGCATGGCTATACCTATACATATCTTAAATAATATTATTAAAGATGCATTTTGCAACTCCAAACAGCTTTGGCATATATCTCAAAATATAAGTAAAGCATATGACTTAGTTAATCTGAACCTGTTCGAAAAGGCACTAATTTGCATTAATATGCCTTCTAAGCTAGTTAACATACTTACTAATTTATTAACAGACCATCAAAATAGAGTAATTACAAACCTGAATCTAACCAACCTATATGCAGTTAAAAATGAAATAGACCAGAGAGAAACAATAACTTCACTATTTTGGCACATTTATTATGACCCACTTATTCATAAAATTGCATCATAATATAATGATTACTCATTATTTACAACTTGGAAAACTCACCTTCAAGCATCTAGATCTTAAAGCCTTCAAGCATCTACATCAGTATTAGCTTATATGGATAATACACTTTGGCAGTGTTGTCATATGAACACTTTTGAACACTTTTGGACATTTTTTTAAATTAAAATTACTCAAAATTTTATTTAAGATAATATATTTTAATTTTTTCATAAATGAATCCAGCACCTAAAAAAATATATAATTATATATATTTTTAATATACTTTATTGATTATTTAAACTTTGGACATAGACTTGGACGATTTTGAACAATCTTGAATGTTGGATATTTTATATAATATGGACATGTCCAATATACAACACTGCACTTTGGATAGCAAAAACAAAACAAGAATTAGAAGATATTACACAAACTGCTTCATCTTTCTATCAAATAGCCAACATTCAGATTAATGCTATCAAATCTGTCTTTATTTCTAACTCATCTACATCTAATATTCAATTTTTCAACTATATCTTAAAATTCATATCTGCTAGCCAACTATTTAAGTTCTTAGATTGTTGGTTTACACTTAACAACAAACATACTGAACAAATTAAAATTATCTGAGAAGAAACTCTTCAACTTACAAACATTGCTAGTACAAAAAAAATTACAGATAAACAAATTATCTACATAATCAACACAGTTATTATACTTACACTCGAATATAGATTACACAACATTATTATGTCTTACTCTACATACAACAACATTCTTGCCAAATACTTAACAATAGCCAAATGCAAATCCTACCTAGCATGCTCAATCTCCAATAATACTATGCTTAACATATACTTGTATAATGTTTATAATATTTGAGACATTCAACTCCAACATTATATTACTAACTTTTATTATAACTTAACAATTCTAACTTACTAGAAACTTCAACATAGACAAGACTACAACAACTTCAAAATAACCTATGATCAACTATTAATATACTTCAACACCCCAATCCTATTATCGATGGTTTAAATAAATACATACTAAATTTCAAAATTATTCAATTACTGAAACATCTAAATATTTTTATAACAGCTAATTTTAATATTTTATGGCTAAACACTATATCATATAACCTTCAATTGATAGAATTAATTTTATCCCAACACTCTCAATACATTAGTATTAAAAAACAAATTAGAAACCTTAACATCCTATACCTTGAACAGCTTTGTACAGCTAACAACACCACTTTATTAAAATAGAAACATCTTTTATTATGACTATTATACCTACCTAAAGGTTGAAAACCATTATGGTTCACTTTTCTGAAAGAAACTGTAATGGCCCATGATAGTTTCAGAATTCTTTTTCCACACTACCAACAACCAGAATATAATCCACTTGCATACAGCTCACAACATATTTCTAAAAAAATCTAAACCCTGGTTACTTACATATATTAACAATGAGATTATTATTGGCAAAATCTGCAGACATCTAAAAAACATTAATCAAATATCTATTACACACTGGCAAACAAATATTGACATAAATCACTCTGGTTATTATCCCCTTTTACCAACCCAAAGCCTACCTTGTTCAGGCTATTATTTAAACTCTAACAGAATTTAAAATTTATGTATAATCAATGTATCAACAATTATCTCTTCATAATTTTTAGAAAGAATCAATTCTAACTTATTAAACTTCAATGCCAGCTATATTGACCTTATTTATTCAACAGCTATTAAACATCCATTATCAATCTCTCCAGTACTAACAATTCCAATTTCTAAGTCTTATGTCTTTAAAATATTCAAAACTAGTGAAGCAGCAAACATACTTGAACAATATTCAATTCTCAATAGCTCTCAACAACAACTTAACTTTTATACTGATGGTTCAGTAATTAATATTCAAACCAACCAATGTACAATAGGCATTGGCTGAGTTCAGGTCAATAACAATAATCAAATCATTCACAAATTCTCTGCCAAAATCAACTTCTAGCTATCATTCTATAAAGCAGAACTGAAGCTATTCTCTTAGCTATTTCTACTACACCTCAAAATGCAATAGTTAACATTTTTATAGATTTCCAATCCATCATCACTAAATATACCAACATCTATAATACAATTTCCAATCCTAACAAACTTTTTAAATTCAATATATGGCCTATATGGCATACTTTATTGAATATCATTAAATCATACAATCTCCAAATTAACTTTTATAAAGTTCAAGCTCATACTGACAATAATTTGAACAATCTTGCTAACTCTCTTGCTAAGCAACATAATCTTTCTCCTAATTTATACTTCAATTATACTAATATTTACAACCTATATTATATGTTATACTAGAACTAACACTTTATAGAGTACCCTACAAGAATATTTATTAAAAATATTTGCAAAGCCTATATTCTGGCAATGTTGTTATTTTAAAAACGAAACCAAAATAGAACCAACTTATTTCTGAAATAGATTGAAGATTCACTTGGCTATATTTTAACTATAACCAAAAACTAACATATAATATGACCAACTTTAAACTTAATTATTTCAAATCCTTTAAAATCAAAATTCTACTAAATGAATTACATACATACTTCCTATATCATAAAATATATCTACATACTTTCTATAATACAAACTGCTTCCATTATAACTTATTTGACTTCTCAACACATTGGTGAACATGTTCTAATCCAATACTACTTACTAGTATTATTCAAGATACTATCTCTAAACATATTAGTCAAAGCAACCTGGATCTTTCTAAACCTCAGCAAGAAGAACTTATTCAAAAAATTCAAAATCATGAAGCTTTTTATCAGATGCTATTTAATAATAACTCATTTTATCTTGATATTACTCTTAAAGAACTTATACCCAAATCCCTAATTCAAACAATCCAAAACCTTAACATCACTTACAAATTAGCATCACAAACAATTATTAAAATACTACTTGAAATTAATGAGCTATGCTATAAACTATTCTGAAAACTATATTGTATAAATTTTGCAAATTGGAAAAAACAACAAAGTTTTAAACCTTTTTTTTCAAATATCTAACTTAAAATATCTATAATAGACAAACTAAATACAACTGCCAAATATATACATACTTATGTATATATGGACTATCTGACCAAGTTCACTTAAACTCCAATACATGCTCACCTCTAGGTCACACTATTAGAAAAATCAATATATGAACTATTTTCTGGATCAAATACAATATTTCATTTAATCATATTCTAACTATTCAAATCTAGATGAGTCTTGACTACTCTAATAGGTTTAGGTTACAGATAAATATGTCTGAGCTTTACTTTTAAATATAGTTTTCTTCTTTCTGTACTTAAATTAGTTATATATAGTTAGCAGTTTAATGGTTAGCCCTAACTGCAAATGTTGGCCTCAGCCATAGCATTTATATAAAATTACTTTTGTACATAGTAACTCCATAAAGTTACTAACTTTAAAAACTACCAATAAAGATATGAGCAAGGCCTTACCTTAATACCAAAAAAAAAAAACTAAAAAAATCAAAGTATCATATAAATAGAAGATTACTATTCTCAACTTTGATCAATCACAAATTAAATTATTTATGTTAGATTCAATCATAATAGATATAATCCTTCACTAGTTTAATATAGGGTGTTATCAATTAAAACAGCCTTTTTTTACTTTTTTAAAAAAATCAAGTTTTTCTGATTTTCTTATATATATATATTTAACAAAAAGATTTACCAAATCACAAGACCAAATTATATAATAAAAAGATCTGTAAATTGCAAAAAAATAAAAAAAATTTGAAAAATAACAAAATCTAAAAATAGAAATATAAGATTTCTAGATCAACTAGAATACTATAGAAATAAAGATCACTTAGATTATCAACAAACTTTAAAATTTTTTTATTTAATAATAACCTTTTTTTATAATGCTAAAGTTTTACTAAATTTCAGTAAATCTTGTAAACTTTAGTAATCTTTCAGAATTGGGTGCATCTTTCAACTAATTGTTAAAGAACTTTCTCAGTATTTTTAAAAACTTTCTTGTGAATTTTCCTCCTGTCTTTCGATGTTTTTGGAGAACTTTCTTGCAGACTTTCCTTTTGCCTTTCAACATTTTTGAAGAACTTTCTTGCAGATTTTCTTCTTATCATTCAGTGTTTATTAGTAACTAAACTTTTTTATTTTTTAACCTTTTCTAATAAACCTTGTAGACTTTAACTAATCTTTCAGAATTGGTTGGTGAACTTTCTCATAGATCTTTTGTTTATTGGAAAATTTTCTTGTGGATTTTCTTGTTTTTAGTAGCTTTGAAGAACTGTTTTGTAGAATTTCCTTTTGTTTTTCAACATTTTTGAAGAACTTCTTGCAGACTTTCCTCTTGTCTTTCAGTATTTATTAGTAAGTAAACTTTCTTCTTATCTTTAACATTTTCTAGTAAGCCTTGTAAACTTTTACTAAACTTGTAAATTTTCTTGTTTTTAGTGTTTTTGAACTTTCTTGTGGACTTTTCTTCTGTCTTTTGATATTTTTGGAGAACTTGCAGACTTTCCTTTTGCCTTTCATATTTTTTTTGAAAACCTTTCATGTAAACTTTCTTTTGTCTTTTTGGTGTTTAGTTTGTGGACTTTCCTTCTGTCTTTCAATATTTTTGGAGAACTTGCAGACTTTCCTTTTGCCTTTCAGTATTTTTTTTTTAGAGACCTTTTTTGTAAACTTTCTTCTTGTCTTTTTGGCATTTAGTTTGTGAACTTTCCTTCTGTTTTTCGATATTTTTGAAGAACATAGACTTTCCTCTTGCCTTTTAGTGTTTTTTTTTTAAAAACTTTTCTTGTAAACTTTCCTCTTTTCTTTTTGCATTTAGTTTATAAACTTTTCTTTTGTCTTTGGAAAACTTGCAGACTTTCCTCTTGTCTTTCAGTGTTTTTTTTGGAGACCTTTCTTGTAGACTTCCTCTTGTCTTTTTAGTATTTAGTTTATGGACTTTCCTTCTGTCTTTCAATATTTTTGAAGAACTTGCAGACTTTTATTTTGCCTTTTGGCATTTTTTTTTTGGAAACCTTTTTTGTAAACTTTTCTTTTATCTTTTCAATATTTAGTTTGTGAACTTTTCTTGTCTTTTGATATTTTTAGAGAACTTACAGACTTTCCTCTTGCCTTTTGGTGTTTTTTTTTAGAGATCTTTCTTATAGACTTTCCTCTTGTCTTTTCAGTGTTTAGTTTGTAGACTTTTCTTCTGTCTTTGAAGAACTTGCAGACTTTTCTCTTGTATTTCAGTATTTTTTTTGAAGACCTTTCTTGTAGACTTTCTTCCTGTTTTTTGATGTTTTGGAAAGACTTTCTTGTAGACTTTTCTTCTATCTTTTGATGTTTTTGGAGAACTTTCTTGCAGACTTGCCTCTTGTCATTCCTCTTATCTTTTTAGCATTTAGTTGGTGAACTTTCTTGTAGATTTTCCTCTGGTCTTTTGGTATTTTTGGTGAAACCAGAGGAATGTTCACAAGAAAGTTTACCAACTATTTTTTTGTAAATTTTCTTCTGGTCCTTTGGCATTTTTCTGGTGAATTCATGTGGATTTTTCTCTAATATTTTAGCTTTTTTTTTTGGTGAATTTTTATATGAATTTTCTTCTGATCTCTCAGCTTTTTTCTGGCGAATTTCTTGTAGATATCCCTCTTGTCTTTTAGCATTTTTCTGGTGAATTGCTTGTGGATATCTCTTTGGTTCTTCAGTGTTTTTTTAGTGAATTTTATATAGATTTCTCTTTGGTCCTTTGGTGTTTTTCTAGCTAATTCCTTGTGGATATTTCTTTCATCTTTTGGCATTTTTCTTGTGAATTTCATATGAATTTTCTTCTGGTATTTTGGTGTCTTTTGGCAAATTTTTTGTGAATATCTTTTAGGTCCTTTAGTAGTTTCCTTTTGGAAGATTCTCTTGTGGATTTTTCTCTTGTCCTTTGATGGTCTTCTGGTAAATTTCATGTGAATATCTCTGTTATTTCAGCATTTTTTGAAAAATTCTCTTGTGGATTTTTCTCTGGTCCTTTTGCAGTCTTTTGACAAATTTTTTGTAAATTTCTCTTTGGTATTTTAGTGTTTTTTTGTAGAATTCTCTTGTGAATTTTCTTCTGGTTCTTTAGCAGTCTTTTGGTAAACTTCTTGTGAATTTTTTCTGGTATTTCAGTGTTTTTCTTTGAAAAATTTTCTTGTAAATTTTTCTCTGGTCCCTCAGTGATCTTCTGGTAAATTTCTTGTAGATATCTCTGTTATTTCAGCATTTTTTTGAAGAATTCTCTTGTGGATTTTCCTCTGGTCCTTTGGCAGTTTTTTGGTAAATTTTTTGTGAATTTCTCTCTGGTATTTCAGCTTTTTTTATAGAATTCTCTTGTGGATATTTCTTTGATCCTTTAGCAGTCTTCTGGTGAACTTTTTGTAGATTTCTTTCTGGTATTTTGGCATTTTTTTTTTTTAAGAATTCTCTTGTGGATTTTCCTCTGGTCTTTTAGTAGTCTTCTAGTGAATTTTATATAAATATCTCTGTTATTTCAGTATTTTTTTTTTTGAGAATTATTTTGTAGATTTTTTTCTGTTCTTTGGTGATTTTCTGATGAATTGTTTGTTACTTTTCCTTTTTCTGATATTTTGGTATGTTTTTTGAAAAATTCTTTTGTAGATTTTCTTCTGGCTCTTTAATATTTTTTTGATAAATTATTTTCTTTTTAGTATTTAGTTTGTAGATTTAACTATTTTTTAAAAGAATTTTATTTTGTTTGTATAATCTGTATTTAAATCTGTATTATTTATTATGCTGTATTATAATCTCATTTTATAATAAAATTAGTATTTAAATCTGTATTATTTATTGTACTGTATTATAATATCATTTTACAATAAAATTAGTATTTAAATCTGTATTATTTATTGTGCTATATTATAATATTATTTTATAATAAAATGGATTTTTTTTAATATTATTATATAACTTATAATTAAATTAAACAACTTAATAATTAATTAGTTTATTGATTGTGTAATTTTGTAATTGATTTATTGTCAATTTTATTTAATAAAACATTTAATATTTAATTTTATTTAAATTTTTCTGGTTTAGTAATAGTAGGCATTAGACACAAATTATTTATTTTGTTAGAATTTTGTACATGAGTTCTTATTTGTTTATATAAATAGCATTGTTATTCTGCACTAAGACCAGATAATTTTTTTTCAATTAATTGATTAAAATTAGCTTTTTGTATAATTTTTTCAATTTGTATAGTTGTTTTTTCTTCATAAGAAGATGTACTAATTTTAATTTTTCTTTTATCCAAACTATTAAATTCAAAATAATATTGTTTTAATATTTCTAGAATTATTGTAAATTTTTGTTTTAACTAATTTGTCTGTTTATAAAAATATACAACTTAATTTCCTTTATTATCAAAAATTGTTTGTGTAATATTATATCTACCAGGAGTTAAATTTTAAAATATATTAATTAGATTATTAAAATTATCTATTTTAGACTTTCTTAAAAGTATTTTTATTAATCCAAAAAATCCATCTGGACTAAATTTAGTATGTTCTACAATCATGAAACAATAAGTTATACTATCATATAATTCTGTTAAAACTCTCCAAGCTAAATATGCAATCATTTTATTATTCTTATTTTGTTCAGAACAATTATCTGCATGAATTATTAATTTTTTTCTCCTAATCTATGTAATTCAAAATAATTATAAACTAACAAAATAACAGTATCTACTCTTTTACCAACTAATTTATTTTCTTTAATAAGATAATTTACCTGAAATTATTTTTTTTTATTTTTTTTAAATATTAGCAGTGAGGCCATGCCTTTAACTTTATTGAAATTCAATTAAAGTTTTTACAAAGAAAAGCTTGCTTTTAAATTACATA
>CAJVQA010000387.1:0-35438 GCA_910591915.1 Cetraspora pellucida
TCGCAGTATATCTAATAAAGAAATACTTACCCTTAGTACTCGCCCAAATCCAACGCCTCTTTTGAGTACTAATTCGTTCAATGTTACGCGAGAGACTTTCGTTTACTCTATGAATAGGGAATTTTAGAGTTGATATTTTCAGTAGAACAACAATATAGTAATTAATTAGATAAACAGATTGTTTAGTAAATATAAGAATTGATTTGGTAATATTGATAACAGATAGGTAAATATGAGTAATATTATTTATATAAAATATATAAAATAGAATAATTATCTAATAGAATTTTAATTCTAAAGAACTTAAAAATAGAGAACTAAAAGCTATGTAAAAAGTTTAAGATTTTTAATTATTGTTAATATATAACTAAATAACTTACTAATTAACTTGGTTAAGAATTTTGTATTATTTTTAAAAATAGTTTTGTGTAATTTATAATGCATAAATATGTGTATGATATATTGTATAAATGCTGTAGTATATAGATAATTTTAAGAAAAAGTTTTTTAAAATTTAAGATATATATAAAATTGTAAATATTATAAGACATAAAAGTAAGGTATGACAAATTGTGATGACTATATGCAAGTTGGTCTACAAAATTATTGTACTGATTATTCTGATAAGTGGTAACTTTGTGAAAAATAATAAAAATATTATATAATTTAATAAAGTTAATAAATGTATTTTATAATAAGAAGTATAATATATATATATAAAATAGAGTATGAGTTGAGTTTGAGAAACTGTAATATTTAGAAATTACAGACTGTAAGTCAGTATATATATATATAGTACAGTTTCTAGAAGCAGTAATAAGAGCTAATAAGATAACAGTAAGTTTAAACTTAAAAAAGCAAGACCAGTATCTTATTTAGAATTAAAATATATGTAATATATTGTTGTTTAGAATTTGGGTTTATCTAATGCCCATAAAGCATTATGAAGTATTCAGGTTAATGACTAAGCCATCTGTATAGAAATGAAGTTCTAGTAATTGTTTATCATAGTTAGTAATTTGTTAAAGGCTTTCTGTTAAAATACTAGGTTTAAATATAATTAAAATTAAGTGTATTATAATGTTAATATTGAAAAGGTTAAAAATTTAAATAAGATATTAAATTGCAATAGAGTATATAAGATCAAGATAATTAGTATTGAAGTTGAGAATTTTGTTGTATATATTAACTCAAGCAAAAAGTCTAAAAGAGAGATTAATAAAAATATTAATTATGTATTTATTGACAATTATATGAAAGTTGAGAGAGCAACCTAAACATGCTTGTGATTAGATAGATAAAAGTAGATAAAAATAAATAAATTTTTATTCTATATAGCAATGTTAGTGAGTAATAAAAATAGTATCTGAAAAAGAAAGTTGTCTTCTAGCTTTGTCAATAATAATTTAATCATTAAGTACTAAAATAAGCTATAATTTTTTTTGTAAAAAAAAATGATCAGTTAAATAACTATAATAGTTTATACTAGATAAGTATAAATGTTAGTAAAAAATACAATTGTATGAAAACTTGTAGTTTAATCTTTTAAATAATTAAACTAAAGTGATTGTTTGCCTTTATGAAATTTGGTTATATATATAGATATGTGTTTGTAATCTAAAAAACATAAGTTATTAAATGTAGTTAGTTGATTTAAGTAAAGTATATAATGGTACTAAGTTGTTTTTTGAATGTTGAATATTTTTGAATATAATAAAAGTAATGATTTAAGTGAAATAGAACCTTTTTGAATAATATATAAGATATTATAAAATGAATTAAATGCAAAATTATATTAAGATATTTTTAAAATTAAATAATTTTAAAGTTAACAATATATTTGTTAAGCTTATCAATGATAGGATTATTATGTATTAGAATACTAGTAGATAACTACAAGGTGTTCTGAAGTTGTTAAAGCCTAATATGAGTACTTATTTCTAAAAGATCAGAAGAATTAAGTTTCTTAATAAAGTTTATAATATAAAGTTATAGTTAAATATCTATATATTATAAATATTATATACAAATAGCATTATTAAAATTACTAATAAGTTTTTAAAATTAGTAAAGTTAATATTAAATCTTTCTATAACAAACTCAAAAATTTGAAATTTTACAATAATTCAGTATAAAAAGAAAATAATAAATTCTTAAAAAATAATTATTTTCTATTATTAATTTATTTTTTCTTTAATGCATATAAGCATTCAAAAAGTGTCTATTATGCAATCTTTATTACAAATAGATAAAATTAAATGCAAATACAAAAACATATAATACAAATTATTGTAAATAAACCTTGTATGATGTAGTTTCTATTCTATTAATTAAAACTACAAAAACTTTATATATTGCTTTTAAATTTAACTAATAAATAAATCCTATTTTAAAGTAATTTAAATTTTAAAACAAACTACAAATAAAATAATTTGAAATATATTTAATTTTATTGTAAATTAAATTGAATTTTTTATTAATTTAGTTATATTTTAGAATTTTATTATAATCTATATTTATTTAAAATCTATCTAGATGCATTTTAAATCTATACCAATTTTATTCTAATATATAATATATATATAATTAAGTCAACTTTAAATGTAGGTTTTATATAAATATTATAAATTTACTTAAATTCTGTTTCTATATATAACATAAACTAATATTTTGTTATATGATTAGTTTTTTATCTAGTTACAAATTAAACTAGATCTTAACTAAATTTCTTTATTACAGTTCTTATTAACTATATTGGTAATATAAATCTATTAAAACATTTTTATTATAACAGAAGAGAAACAAATCAATATGCTTTTTCTGTAATAGTTCATTGAACCATATTTATTATCATTAAATAAAGTTAAAAGACCCAAGAGGTCATCTTAACATCAAAAAAATAACTATTTTTTTAATTTTTTTATATTTTTTTATATTTTTTATATTTTATTTAACTCTAATTATATAATAAATTATACTATTCCTTAAACTGTTCTCAGGCAAATTTGCCTAGAATTTTTAAATTAGGTAACAAATATTCTTATAGTACAAAATTGCATTAAGTAAATGCCCCTCTAATGCATGATTTTTCAGAACTAGAAGAACCTGTCCAATCATAATTTTTAGACAAATTTGTTTGAAAAACAGTTTACAATTTATTTTGAATTAAAGTTGAATATAAATGTTTAAGATAAATGATTATACTGTACACCTACTGTATGCCAAATTGCATTAATAATAATTTAAATTGTCAATCTTAAACATTTATATCCAACTTTGATTTGAAATAAATTGTAAACTGTTTTTCAAGCAAATTTGCCTGAAAATTTATTAGATAATTGGTCAAATTCTTCTGAATTTGAAAATTATATATTTTCTTTAAAGTTATTAACCTTTCACATTGTATAAATATATACATACACAATTGTATATACAAAAATATATATGCATGCATGCATATGCTTTATACTTGTAAAAAAATATGCATTAACACAATAGAGTTTTATCTTTGATAATGATAGTTCTATAGTTATGAACAAAGAAAAATAACATCAGGCTTTACTCTTTGTCTTTATCTTATCTAAACCAATTTAATATATTGTTATGATAATACCAGTTTGTTAGGATATTTAAACAAATGGCATGTTTAGAATAAAATATATGGTTAAATAATAAGAAGTAATTCAGATATATATTTGTTTTCTTGTTTAGGTGTTGGCTAGATTGTTGTGTAAATATAAAAATAAAAGTTTCAAAATCAATTATTTTGCTTGCTCAAGTAATTGATAATAAAAAATCCTACTCATTGTAAGTTGTAAGAGTGATAATGTGTTCTGTATCAAATTAAAATAGTAATAGACTATCTTCTAACTTTGTCAATAATTATTTTCTTTGAATGCACAGGATTTTTTTTAATCGCTACATTCTTTTTTTTTTGATTGCTACATTCTTTTTTTTTTTGATCACTACATTTTTTTTAATAAACTGTTTACAATAACTATTGTGTTTTTATATTTCACATCTTATATTTTTTATTGTGCTTTACAAGTTTGTTTGTTTTTTTTTTCAAGAACAAATCATTCATGTCTTCTGATTACAAGAATTCTGATACACAATATTCAGTTACTTTTAAGCATAATAATCATTATAAATTAATTATCAATTATAAACTTATAAAAGTTGCCAATGATAATAAGCAAGAATTCAATGAACAAAATTATATAAATATAGAACTGGATATAGGAAGTAGTAGCAGAAGTAAAAGTAGAAGTGGAAGTGAAAAGGGTAAAGGTAGAAAAAGAAGTAGGAGAAGGAGTAGCATGAGAAACAGAAGAAGAGGTAGAGGAAAAGAAAAGTTGATAAATAAAAAAAAGGGTAAAAATAATAAAGAGCTACAAACTAGTAATATCAACACTGATACAGTATTACTAGTATTAGAATGTCCTATATTTAATTCTATGTAAGACCTTTATCTATTTCATAAAGGATATGCAACACTTCTTTATGAATTTCAACTAAAAATTGTTATTCTGCTTGCACTGTTCAGTTGTTTTTTATCACTAAACAATTGCAGACAATAGTTAAAAATACTAATATATATAAACAAGTAAAGAATAGAAAAAGAGGTCATCCATAAAATTCATTAACTTTAAATAAGTTAAAAATTTGACTTGGATTGATTATTTATATAGATGTTCATTAAATTAATGCTATTGAAGATCTTTTGAATCAGAATAAAAAAAAAGTGTTATATAAGATTAGAAGATTTATAAATATAATTAGGTTTTAACAAATAAAAAGATTTTTTTATATTTCATCTTCTAGTGAAGTGCATCCTTTTTGGTATTTTAAAGTGGAACTATTGATGATGTATATTTAAAAGGCAATTAAGAAATTTTATATACCTAGCTTAAATATTTCTATTAATGAAATAATTGTACACTTCTCTAGGTAAAGCACCCATACAATAAGGATGAAAAACAAACTAACATTAAAAGACTACAAAATAATCTTATTTTGTGATTGTAAATATACATAGTCATTTTTGTTTACTTCATATATTGAAAAAAACACATTTTTAGAATCTATTCCCAGCCTTAGTAATATAGAAAGCATGGTTGCACATTTAGTTTGTAAGCTTTATTGTGATAAAACATATCATGTGTATATGAATAACTACTTTTTTAGCATACTTCTTTTTAAATATTTATGTGAAAATAGTGTTGGCATCTATGGTACTGTTCATATGAATTCAACTAGATTTTTTAGAAAATTAAAAACTATCAAAGAATTACCTTTAAATTGGAGCACACTTTTAGATAAAGTAGTTGATAATGTTTTGATTATTTTCTGGATTGATAATTGCCTAGTAACTATGTTGTCCACTATTTATGAAATTTCTGGTGATAATTCTAAAGTTATTCATAACTGGCAGTGTTTACATAAAACAAGTTCTAATGCAAATACTGACTGTCATGTTTTTGGAGATGCATATTAAAAAAAATTAGAAATTCTATGGATAATTGATAACTACAATTGAAATATAGATGGTGTTGATATTACTAACCAACTTTATAAATACTACAACTGTCAACTAATAGTTAAATATATATGACTTTCTTTATTTTTCTAGATTTTAGATACTGTTCTTGTAAACTGTGTACTTTTCTACCACAGGATTATTAACTCTAATATCTTAAGTAAAGAATTTAGAATTTATTTGGCATGAGATTTGATTAAAGATACATTAAGTAATAAATAATAAAAAAATCTTTTCATGATGAAATATCCTCTCAAGCATCATCAAAAAGAAAGCACACTACTCATGTTACTAAAAAATTTGAATTATCATTAACTCAATTATTGGATAGGAATCATTTAGTCGAATAGAAGAAAAAAGAGAAGCTTGCATTTATTGTCATTATTTATTACTACATGATGAAAAAGTGATTAATTATGATAACCTATCACAAAGACAGCTATAGTGCACTAAATGTAAAGTGCAATTATGTTGTTCAAATCAAGACCACATTGTTTTAGAAACTTTTATTCCAAAAGTTATAATGACTAAATTTTTAATCTACAATTTTTCTTTTTACATTTTATGTCAATTATTAACCTTCTGGACTATGATATTTTTTGTATCTAAAACTAAGTAATGTGTAATTCTAAGCTTAATAAACTTTTTATTTTATTAACATTAAAAAAAAAAATTTAAATAAAAACAAAAAAAAAATAAACAAAATAATTAAACTAATAAATAAATAAAACAGATAAGACAAAAAGAAAAATATAAAGACCAAGAAAATAAATAAATAAATAAAAGTAAAGTAAATTAAATAAATAAATAAAAGTAAGGTAAATTAAATAAATAAATAAAGCTGATTTGAAATTTTAATAATCTGAATTGTATTGCAAAAGAATAAAATCATAAATATCTTATTACTAGTCTATATATTAAGCTTTGAGTAAGTGTATATGTGTATATACTGTAACTATTAATTATTAATTCAGGTGAATTTATAAGGCATGTTAACTTGGCTCTAATTGTCATAAAAGAAAAAAATAGAACAACTTAGATGATTATCATATCAGTGCAATAAGGTTTCTAAAGTAAATAAGTTAGCAATTATTGATAAGAAGCAGCTGAATTAGAGAGTTGTAAAAGTAATCAAATGGGGTTGATAAAAAGAAAAATAACAAAAAGGTCAAAAAAAATAAAATAAAGAAAATATGTTTTTTTTTGAAACTACAAATATTTCACATGAACAAGATAATGATAGCAAGATTTTTGATTTTTTAATAATAATTTTTTTAGTACTATAGTATATATATACATTACTAAACAGATAAAATATAATGCCTGTGACTTGTGCAGGACCTTGGTTACAATGTAAATAACAAATTTTGCCAATTCAGTTAAAGGTTAGTGTAATTTAGTATAACAGTACAAACAATAAAAATTTCTAAGCAAATTTGTCTGGAAATGATCTACAGATTAAAGAATAATTAATTATCTCAAATTAATCTAGTTAAATTAATAACTTAATATGTTAATAATCATAGTTAAACCAAGCCTAATACTTAAAAATTTAAATACTACCTTTTATTGATGAACCAATTATGCCATAACAATATGTATAAAAAGAAGTATAATTTTATTAAACAGATCAAAATTTTTCTTTATAAATATATTATTTATATCTGTCTCTTTGATATTTTTAATATATATAATATTTAAGTACTGATTCTGTCTTTAATATATAATGTATGACTCTAATAGATCATTATTTAAGAATAATAATTGTGTTATATAATTCTGATTATTGTTGACAAGCATTTTGCAGATTTGGTATAATAATATATATGCTATAATTTTAATATATATAGATTACATCTCTTTCTAAGTTCATTTTATCTAATTTCTATTTTATATAATATATTAAAAAAACTTTAATTTTAATATTAAATCTTTATTAGATTGTAACTATAATATAACAATTTACTTATTATTATAAATTTTGACAATGTTCTAAAATTTTTAGAACTATGTTATTACTAAATTATTATGTAATCATAATTAAATTATAATAATTTGCTTATTTATTAATAAATTATAATGACTTAAAAGTTTCACAACTATGTTATTTCTAAGTTGTTATGAGATTATAAAAATATTTGTTAGATTTTATTAAAAAACTATATCTAGATCTTAGCAGACATATAAATTGCACATATTAATATCAGTACATTATTGATTTTGGGCTGTTATAGTATTAATACCAAATAGTTAAGTTTATATAACTGCTTAGTAATATTTATATAATAATTTTTTTATAATTAAGCCACAAGATTATTATAAAGCCATAATATAATTGTAACTAAATCATTATTATTTTTTTAATTCTAAATAAATTATAATGATGTCCTAATGATGTTGCATCAACAATACAAATATATATATTAATATTATTAAGTTATTAATTTTAAAATTATTACTAAATTACTACAATATAATTAAGTATACTATAACTGCATAGTTTTAATCAAATAAAAATTTTAATTTTATATTATAATAATTTAGTAACTTATATAATGACATCTTCATAAAAATATTTCTTTCTGTAAATAATAAAAACAGAAATAGAAAAACATTATAAAAAACAATTTAGAAAAAAAAAGTTAAAAAAAATGTTAGAAAAATGAAAGAAAATATATAAACTACAAAAGTGGATTAAAAATATATATAGTAAAATAGAAGAAAAATCAAAGAAAAGAAATGAAAAGCATATAAAGAGAGCTAAAAATAAAAACAGTTCTAAGTATATTAAATATAAACTAATACAATTATATCAAAACTTTAATCAAAGATATCTTAATAACTATTTAACCCAATTGATAAATCTTTTTATTTGAATTTTACAGATTTGTAAAATGATATTGATCAAATAATTATTAAGATATTATTAATCAAAGTTTTAAAATATTTATAAACAAAAATGATAAAATTGAGATGTTTTCATGCATCTATGATGAATAGCAAAAATAGCAATTTTCATTAAAAATAATAAAATAATTTATACAAAATATTTATAATAAAATAATTTATTAGAAATATTTATAATAATACATGATTATGTAAAAGTAATTTTATATAGATGATTAATAAAAAATTGTAATAATGTCTATAATTAAAATGTGCTTATAAAAAGGTGGTAAATTTACTATATTGAATTTGTGACTATATAGATGATAACTATATAGAGAATAAACTATAATTATAAAGAAATAAAGATCATGAAAGAAAATTAAGTCATAAACAATTAGTGGGTTCTAAAGTTATAAGTTTAGTCCCTAATTGTAAAATCTTTATATCACCCTCCTGTATTTCGCTCGCATCGTCTATTTTAAAGGAAGAGCTTTTAACCCAGGCTCATTTAATACCTGCATGCGTAGTCCAACAGAAAAGAAATTAGGTGCGATATTCCTAGTTAAAATAGGAGTAGGTTTTCGATCACAATTTGTAATAGACACCTCAACTATTGTTTCTTTTGATATTATATCAAGAGTCGTCAAGATTTCGTTTGTTGTTGGACGTTTCTGCGTATCAATATCCCAGCATTTATTGTAAAGCTCAGCGAAATTATATGGCGTACCAGGAATCGTAGCATGTCGGTAACCTTGCAACATTTGAACACTTATGGCCGTTACATTGAGAGCGTGCCCAAATGGGACAGCTCCACTTGTAAGCTCCCAAAATATTACACCTAAACTAAAAATGTCCATTTTTTTATTTCGTTTGTTTTCAGGTTGATGGCATAGTGGATCAAGAAACGCTGCTGCACCATGCAAAGTTGAAAATGAAGAGACAAGTGTATCATCCACTTTTCTTGCTAAGCCAAAATCCGCAATTAAGAAATTACCATTATTTATTAAGATATTTTTAGAATGCTAGATGAATTGAATTATCAATTTAGATAATTTATTATAAATAATAAGTCAAATATTATGAATTTACGCTTACTAAATCACAATGAATTATGTTATTCTCGTGCAAAAGCTGTAAACCGAGAGTAACTTGTCGGGAAATTTTGATAATTTCGTTTAATGAAATTGTAAAAGTATCACCATTTCTCCATTTTCTTTGTATATATTGCCGTAGGTTTCCTCCATTAGCAAACTGCAATACTAACATGAGATACTCGTTTTTGGGATCTAATAATGTCATGCAGAAATATTATTTAAGGATTTCAATAAAATGTTTATTTAAGTATACAATATCATTACCTATTGTAATCCCATAAAATTGATTAATATTACGATGAAACTTCATAGCTTGTAGTTGTCTAAGCTACAGGATCATGACTTATTAGATTAAACAAACACTGGAAGCCAACTGATAATACATACCTCATTAACAAATTCTTTAGTCGCTACTTTAGTTTTAAGATTTTTTAATGCGATCTTTTCATCCTTGTAGTCAGCCGAACTAATATGTCCAAATCCTCCTTTATGAATATTGAAAATTAAATTTTTATTTGTACTAGACAAAGTGCATTAATAATTAAAAGGATCATACCTTTTCCAATATCTTGAACATTATTGAAAAGAGAATAATCATGAAAGACTATATTACCCTTTTCTTTTTCCTTTTGCAACCAATTAGGGTATTTTTCTGACACATTTGGCATGACATTAGTTTCTTTATCATATTACAATTGTTGGTGACACTAAAGGGTGTCAAAATCTTACCTATTCTGAAACTGACATCACTGACCTCTTCTACCCTACAAATTTTCAGTATCTAATATAATCACATAGATATATTTTATTCTTTGGAATCAAATCCGGAAACATTAATACATTTAGAAAATTATCTTACCAGAGATTAAAATACTTAAGCCTAGAACAATATATATAGTGCTTTTAATTTTCTCATACTTACCCACTGGTAATTGGCAAGAAATTAAAAACATTAATAAACAATTTAAAACGCTTATTTTAAAGAATAAATATAGTTAAGCTTTATACTTTATTGTAAGCTGAAACTTTGGGTGCTTTTTAGAGACATTTTCCAGAGAATCGTTGTAGAGTTCTTGCAGTTTTTTATAATGGCAATTAAATAAAATGACGTATGCCATATAGAAATCGATATTGAAAAAAATATTTGTATTATACCTTTTTTGAGATGATGACCTAAATATTCCCAAGAGGTTTGACACAATTCTTTACGATTTACAACAAATGATTCTTGTTGAATCGTATATATAACATACCAGTATAAGCTGCACAAATTATGTGTGGATTCTGGTGCCTCTTTTTCGAATGAATGATTTGTGACCTCCAGGTAGATTTTTGTCTTTGCCCTAGATTTATATCAATGTGTGTCCATTTACGAGTAGCTATTTACGTGTATCTATTAAATACAAATTTAGTACATTACCATGAATGTAGGGCTACTTGAAATTTAGGATTAAAGTTTGTTGAATGAAATTTAAAGGAGGTTGCAATCATACAGTCTGGTGATAATGATAGCAATCCCACCTTATCCATTTTTTCCTTTATATCAATCTCAAGCTTTTGTTTATGTGAAAGTGTAATACCGATTGTGCCAGTTAAAATCTGTATATTTCTAGTTTTATTGCTAAAGTATTTAACAGACAACGGTTTTCCGATCAATAACCAGTAGATCGTTAAATCACTAAAAAAACGTTAATTTGATAAACAAACCATTGTAATAATATGCAATAAAGGAAATTATTGTAATAATACGTAATAAAGGAATCTATACAAACTCTTCAGTTGTTTCTTTTGGTATCTCTTTATTATCAATATCATCAATAACAACAGAAAATCCTGAAACACTCAACACCTGAAATCTTAAATTTAAATCCGGTCTCTTCAAATTGTTTGAAACTATTGAACCAATAACTTGATAATTATCACTTTTTAGAAAAAACCCAAAGTCTACTTTATAATTTCGAATTTTATTATTTTCAAGTTTAAAATAACCTTCCATCAAAACTCGCTCTTCATTGCTTAGTAAAAGTTCTATTTCATTTCGCAAATCGTCTTTAAGGAGTTTATATAAAGGTAAAAATTGCTGAAGGTTAATAATGCACCATGAATTTGGGTTCTCAGAAATAGTATTTAGACACAGATCAATGTCATTTATATTATTAATGTTAACTGTTGAATTGGCATTAGGCAAATAAAATCCTGTTGAATCCATCTGCTGTTGATCAAGGAAGTTTTTCCATTCATCCAAAATCTTATGACAGTTTGTTATTTCTTCAAATCCATTGTTTGTTATTTTTGTAAGGCACTCCTGCTTAAAGTGTGTAAATTCGGTTAGTTTGATTAGTCTTCCACCAATGGCAAATTTTAAACAAAAAATTTGCCCATATTCTTTAAATATTTCCTCCAGATAATGGTATGGGCTTTCTTCTTTTAATGCTTTTGTAATAGCGGCTTCAAATTGCCTAGAAGGTCTAATCGCATTCTTAGCAATGGTCAACAAGATTTGTTCATAAATTATGTCGCAATTAATAACATTTATGTGTGAAGCATCAATTGTTAAGTCCACAAATGGGATACTATCCAATAAGCTCTGAGAATTATTAAATATATCAATGTAATTCGTTTTATAGAATAAATCTTTTTGTGCTGCTACATATGAAATACTTAACATTTTAGGTGAGTTGGGAAATTCTATCGAAGGCTCAGATATTAATTCTATGGCAGGCTTAACACTGGGAGTCAATCCGCCTGAATTAACCACAAATCCATGGTCTAATTGATATTGTTTGATCCATTTTGGAATTTGCATATATATATTATTACTGCCCAACCAATCCTTCATACTAATCTCTACATGATGAACTGAAATATCTGGTACAAGACGTTTGTCAAAATATTCTGGACATGATTCTGCCATAGCAATTTCTTTCCATTTCTTTGCATCTAGACAAACATAAAAAGGCTTCACTCTTTCATAAGCAATTACAGATCCAATTTCATATTCGTATAATTGTTGAACATATTTACACTAAATAATATTTTAATCAAAAAAAAAAAACAAATCCAATATAAAAATAACATGTTAATAATATTCATGATAACAATCATGATAAGAATGTTAAGAGTAATAAGAATACATGCTTCTTACCAACTTTGTCATTTCATCCAATGGATTACCGTCTAAGTCTTCAATAGAAGGCAATCTCAAATCAACTCTTGACTCCTTAAATAAATTCTTGTGACCCTCACGAAATTCAGGGATCGCCCATGCAATTCGTGCTTTTAATTGATTTAAAGAGTCATGTGAATATTTAGAAACGTTTTTTATAACTAGAGCACCTCCAACCAATACTTTCTCAAAAAGAAACTCTCCGTTTGAGATTGATTGAACAAAAGTGATAGGTTTACTAATATATGTGTATTTTAAAATAGGAATAAGTAATAAGACATCATCTTCTGAAAATTTAGATTTCTCGTCATGAATGTTTTGGGGTTCAATTAACGCGGAGAAGGTTTCTTCAAAAAGTTCCCACGTCGTTTTAGATGTTTCTACATCATTCTGAGCTCGTTGATAAATTAATAGTTCACCTGTGTATTTTTCTAAAGTTAGTTTGCCATCATCAATGATTGAACGAGATGGCACAAATTTTCTATTTTCGTAACGAAAACCATAGTTCAATTTTAATTTCCTAATAGTAATTTCTTCTATTAATCCCAGCATGTTCGTTAGTTATAGTAAATAGGTTTGGAGACATGTTTTCTATTTAAAGTATTAATGTGCGGAACCAAATTCCGAATAATTGGTGGCACCAATTCGCTTCACAAAGTACAATTATTCTAATTTGTAAAGTTTATGAAACTCCGAGAAACCCAGATTTTGTGATCAAAAGATGTATGAACTCAGATATGCGTTTTAATACATCAATAAAAAATTTCTGTTCATATTGATAATAAAACGTCTGTAACTTATGATGAACTTAACGGAGATTAACCCCTTAAAGCAATTTAAGGATTACTACTCAACTCAAAGAATAAACTCGCATTTATAAATATATGAACTCTAATTATACTTACATATATATTTCTTTTAAATAATACTATAGTAAATACTACAGTAGATTCTGCTTTGGAAACAATGATCTTGTAAATGAACTCAAGAGCGCAAAAATACGGCTAATAAAATTAAAATTGACAGAATAATGATTACAGGAATATGAAAATCAATTCTCTAAAATATTAATAATTAAACTAATTTTATAAATGGGTTCTTTCTAGAGTTGCTGGTGAAACTGATGACTATCTGACATTTGATTGGCTGTTATATTAAATTTCATCAGTTTCACCACCATTCACCAGCGATCTAATTCATTCACAGCAAAATTGTTCTTAAGGTGTATGAAATACAAATGGACTGAGTGCTGCAAAAAAGGGGGAATCAACTACAAAAAAAAAAAGATCTTCGAAAATCAATTTTTGTTATAAATTGGAAAGTTTGAAGAGCTATACTGCAAATTTTACTAATACAACTACTCTTGTGTCTTAAGTGAAGAATGACACTGAGTTTAACTAAACCAATTTGTGTAAAAATTTAATTTTAGAAAATTTGCCAATTTCCCCCTCTTTGAGGTACCTAACTCATATACTCCAAGTATAGTATTGCCGTGAAAGAACCCGACGATAATATAATAAAAAGTGGGATTTAAAACTTGTATTTTAAAGTAAAACCTATCGACTTGTAGTTTAAAACATCCGTTAATGACGTATTATGAAATTAAAATAATAGATGATAGGAATGATGACATATAAAAACACATATACATCTTTTTTTTTAAGCATCACAATTTTGGCAATTCAACTGTTAGAAATAATATTTTGTAAGCAATTTAACAATTACGAAGCACAAATTTATACAATAGTGGGTTTGGTTTTCTTACGAAAAAATATGGACCTCTCTTCCATAAATAATCATGGGCGTAATAATGTGATCATGTAAGAAGTACAGTATTTACTATTCTTATTACATATGTGGTCTTTGGGAAATAGATGTTCAGTATGGTGCGAGCCGGAGATTTCTGTCTAATTAAAATAATCCGCGGCTAACTCATAGACAGACATTCGCTTGATTGGCTGATTCAGATCAATTGCCCGGGTAATTTATTTATACAGTTTTTAAAGTGTATTTTGAGAATGCAACGTTTCACAAAAAAAGCCATTTCTAACTTTGAAGAATGTTGTAATACAAACTCCTAAAAAGGAAATAGCCAATCAGTGAATTCAAATTTTGATCGTTCCGAATCAGCCCGACATGAATTCCGAATGCGTGTAAAAGAAGAAAAAGCGAAAAAACTCAAAAACTAGTGTTTAAACCAGCCTTGGTGTACTAATTAAAAATGTCGGAAACGAAATTTTACATATAATGAACGATAGTCTATCGCTATAGCCTCTAATGTTAACGTTCCAACCCTAAATACGTGTTTTACGCACTTTGTTTATTTATAAAATCAAATTCCTTTTTTGGATTGTATTACCGGCACAAATAAGTAAAGCCCCGGATGGACCCTGACCGTTTGGGTTCATGTCTAAATTAGGAAAGGATCGATCGCATTCGTCGCATCAGTCTTATATAGTGATGTGCCGCGTACAGTACGCAAAAAATTTTTTAGAATATTCTAGAACAAATCATTAAAGTATTTCTATCTCAATTTTTTGATTATGAAACTGTGTCTTTCACATTCTAATAAAAATTATTCCTTGCACAATGTTGCATATAACTGATTTATAAATGCTACATCTATTATGTGTATTACGTATGCTATACACACTATACAACTATACATACTGTATGTACTGTACTGTACGCTAAAAAATTCAGATATCATAATAAATGGCACATCTATAGTTACATATGAGTGACGAAAAGGGAAAACCTGTAAATCATCTCACTCAATGAGTAAAATGATTTACAGGTTTTCCCTTTTCGTCGCTTATATGACGGATATGACGGATAGCAGTGATCGGTCAGAAGGGTGTTGCATAATGTAAATAGAATTCTACAATTATAAATAAAAGTCAAAATATTCTTTGGGAAAACCAATTTTCTTTTTGCAACTGATACATGGTCATTTTTCTTATAAATAACTCAATATTAAATCACTTGTAAAGTAATAAACTTGATAATTTTATTAGAAATATTCGATTATAACATAACTACTCTAACTCATAATTACATAAAAGTATGTCAGTACATATGACAAAAAACCAACCTGAAATCTTTTATGCTTGTATAACCTGACCAAATCTAAACCTTCTCAAGTAGTTACACAAGAAATCCAATAATAGAGTAACTGACTTGCCATTTTACATTAACAATGTCTATATTCATTATGCAAAAATAATCAAACATAATTAGTACTCTCAAAAGCTTTAATTAAAAATAAATATTTTTACTATTTATTGCAGTCTAATTGTATTAACTATATATAAACTTTAAATGTTTAAAATGATCAACAAAAAAAAGAAGATTGGAAGCTTATATTGTTTAATAATTAGCCAGAGCGTAGTGGAGGACCCTAAGTGTTTATGTTAAGTAGAGTTCCAATCTGAATAAATCCTAATTCATTTATCTGTATCTGAATTTATCTGGATATCTATTTACTATTGATTTTCAGATAATTCAGCAAATATTTGAATAATTATTTGAATATCAATAGTAAAACAGATATTCAAATAAATTCAGATTCTGGATATTCGATAGATAAATAGGTAAATAGACCAGAATTTTAATGTCAAGTGATACAAAAATTACATTTTTGATATATTTTAATTATATAAAATTACTTTTTTAATGCATCTGCATAAACATTATAAAGATCATATTAGAAATGTAACTTAGAAATTTTTTATTTGTTTGCATACATGTTTAAATTTGTAATTTAATATAACAAAAATATGCATGTTTATGCATTTTTATATTATGTACTCTAAACACACAATGCTACACATTAGCCTAGTATAGTTGGTAATTTGACAAATTAATATACTTATAATATGTAATGTATTATTTGCTATAATTTCTTTAAGCTATAATATTGCAACAATAATGTTATAATGCTGTAACTATAATTTTGTAATATGTAATCATAATGTTATAATGTTTGTATTTTGTAAAAGTAATATAAACTAATAATAAAATATATAACAGATTAAAAGATAAAAGAAAATGTAATTTAAATAACTTAATAAAGCATGTGATTAATTTGAGTCAAAAGACAAATTAAAATGATGGGCATTGGTAAGATTAGATACATTAAATATTATATTGTTAGGTATATAACACAATAATAATATATTAAAGAAAATTAAAAGTTTATTTTATTTATAATAAAAGAGATAGTTAAAGAGTTATATAAAGTATATAATAAAAAATTTATATATAAATAATGAAAATAAATAAAGAGAGTTAGTTTCTATACAGAGAATCAAAATAATAATAGTTAGACCCAATATATTAAGCAAACTATAGCACTTTTTATAACTATGAAAACTAAGCTTAAAATAGTAAGCAATTCTACAAAATATATCCAATTCAAATTATTTTCAACATTATTAAATTTTTATAATTTGAACATTTGTTACAAAGAAAACTCTTTCTGCAAATTCTTTACACAAATCTTAACTAAAAATTTGTTCATACAAAAATGTTTATAACTATTTATTTTACTAAGTTAACTTATTTTTGGCTCTTAAATAAACTTGTTCAAAATTAAATTTTATATTTATTTTAAAGTTTCAAGTCTTTAGAATTTAAACCTATTGAAAAAACATACTAATGGTCTTTGGCTTTCAGAATTTACAATTTTAACTTTTATGCAAAAGCTGTTGTCAAAACCTACTTTATACTCTTAAATAAAAGTATAAAGTATACTTTTCTGGTCAAAACAAGCTCTAAATGAAGAGTTTTAATCTAATATTAACTAAACTAAAACCAAATTTAATTTTTACTCTTTTATAAAAATTCTTTTTTACTTTTTGTCCTTACTTTGATCTACTTATTCTTATATGTTTTTTTGTATAATATCAGATCATTTTTTAATTCATATTTAATTAAATTTATACTAAATTTACTAATATATCCTTAAATAAAACTTTACTTAATACACAATTTATTCTTTTTTATATTTGATTCTAATTAATGTTTTTAACTATTAAGATGAGTACTTGCAACTCAGGATTTTATTGATAGTATATTTGGCTAATAGTTGCATTACAACTACAGAAGGCAATTATAAAAAGAGTATACAACTAGCCATTTATACAATTTTAGTTATAGTCTAATTTAAGTAGTCTGCCTAAAGGTTCTACACTAGCTGCTATACCTAAAATCTGCTTGTAAGTTCTCTATTTAAGCATTCTAGTTTCTATATTCATCTATCTATTTTTGCTACTAATGACTTTAACCAATGATCCCAACCAATGTTAATGAAAATATGCCATGGTTACTAAGTCTTTAAAGCAGTTCTTTGGAACTTTTGACTTTGTACTAAACTTTTTAGAATCTTTTGTATCTTATTCTTATAGCTAACCTGATATCACTATGGCTAAAACTAACACTGGCAGTCAGGATGTACTATTAAACTGCTATGTTTTTGTAGAGTTCAGCCTAATCCTAGTACTGACTTTACAACACATTTCTACTACTTTGGTATTCAATTCAAGTTCTACCAAGCTGTTATTTCAGATAGCTCAGAAAGGTAGGCCATAACTATATTCTGGTTTACATATTTGCTAACATATATCCTTTTTCTCTAAAATTCAAAAATTCTGGCAGCCTGGTTGGTTCATCTGATTTTTCCTCAAAGACCAGCACATTTGCCTAGTTGGTTCTAATTAATTTATACAAAAGTTGTAACTTGTACTAATACTATATTATATTAGTGACTATTATTTAGTTATATACACTATACTAGTTATTATAAATTATAATTTTGTAATATCTTATTATATAAAATTATACAAATCTATATTAAGCTATACCTTATATCAAAACTCTTGTATTTACCTATTATTTTTGTAAAATTTAATACTTACAACTTCTTTATTTATTTTCTTACTTAACAAAAAATATCTAAAAAATGTTTATTCTTACAATAACTAAATCAAACTTCTATAATATAGATTATTATTACTCTAAATACAGAAGATGTTATGAACTCAGTATAAATGTGAAAACTTTCAAATTACTCTGTATTCTTTTATCAAATATTAATCTTAATCAATATAAAAGTCTTAAAAAAAACAATATTACTTCAAAGTTTCAACCCAACTAACTATTGGCATATGTTTATATGATCAATTTTATACTAATTTTAACTTTTATTATTATAAAATTACCTAATCTACCATTCTTGGTTTCTCTAATATGCAAACCTCTTTAATTATTTCTATCAAATACTTTAAAAAATTAGTAATACTTTACTTACACTTCCTACTATTAAATAACTTTCAATTCAACTTCCTAATTCAACTATTCTGTTTTCTTTATTTAATACTAATCCTATACCAACTACCATTATTTCATATTCTCAACATATTTATATATATGTTTTATATAATATTAAAAATCTTTTTTGTATTTTTCTCAAGAAAACAAATACTCATCAGATTATACTACAGCAATTCTTTTCAGAACTTGGCTTATCCATTATAGCTGTACTTACAGAATTATCAATATTAAATTATATTATTTTACTCAAACTAAACCTTTATTTCAAGAACAAAAGAAAATAACCCATATATTCAAATTTATTTTTCTTAACAAAACTGAAAAAATTGAACTTTTTAAAGAAATTTTATTTAAATTTCCAAAAAAAGATAACAAATATTAATAACAAAAATGTAATACTTCTCAAAATTTTAACTGGTTTAAATTATTTTCAATCAAAAAAGAAATAGAATTTAACTCAAAACTTAATACTTAACTCTCTTAGCAATTATTAATTTTTTTAAATCCAATTTAATTTCTTTTACATCTGAAAAAATTATCATTATTTCTGAAAATTCAGATATTAAATTTACTTTTAAATACTTCTTTAATTACTTATTAAAAACTATGGTTAATGAAAACTCAAATTTTTGGTAGACCTAGTTCACAAATCTAATTTAGCAATTAGCACTTATATTTTAATTCTTATAAGAATTTTAATTAATACTTTAAAACTTATTCTTTCTAAATTCTTTACTATATTTTTTACAAAACTTAACTATAAAAAATTTTTTCAATCTTATTATACTATTCTACAATATATATACCAAAATCGACTTTAAGTTGTTATTAATTTTGCACATCTATACCTCTTTCTTAACTCTATTTACAAAACTATTTATGTAAAAAAATTTGCAGAAGACTTAAATCTTCAATTGCTTATACTATTTATAATATTCTTTCTTTTAACCTATCTATACTTATAATTAATAGTCTCAGAAATAACAAAATTATCTTAGAACAAATTATAATTGCAAATTATAAAAATATTCTTTTATAAAATAATATCTATTTAGATATAAATAAACTTACCAAAAAATGTCAATTACAATAATTTATTCAAATTTTACAAATAAATCACCTAATATTATTAATCAAATCTGGTCTCATTTAAATTTATTACTTATAAATTCTTATCTTAATACAACTTAATTAATATTACTACTTTTATTTTTAAACTTATATTCTTTTTATTAGCTGTATTATACAAATGACCAAGTATTCTATATCTCATTAAACTACTTTTTAATAGCTTTTTCTCTTTAAAATTTTTATCTATCTTAGGCTTTTCACTACTTTTATCAACCTTCTATTATCCAACATCAAACTTCTATTCTTTTTACTTCTCTATAATTTAACTAATAAATTAAATTATCAAATAACTATTCAAATTGATTTTAAAAAATTTTGGCTTTTAATTTATATATATAATATTACTATTTGCCAACTAACTTTCTTATTACAATTACAAATAACTTTACTATTATAAAAATCCAACTTATTTAACAATTTATTTATACACTATTATGCTAAAAACAATTAATTAATCACAATTATCTTATTACTCAACTTGATACAAACAAGTTATACTTCTATACTAATAAATTAAATAAAAATTTTCAAACTCTAGATATCAAATCTGATATAAGAATAAATTTGCAAATATAATATATTTATAAAATTTAATACAACTATTTAGTCTTATTCTAACTCAACTTATATTAAACTCAAAACAAATTTTTTTTCTTTTACTTACAGTTATATCTAATATTTTACTAAAAATTAACATTAATGATATAACTGCAATTAAAAGCCTTAACTCAATTATTATTTCTAAACCTATACAAACCAAAAACTATAATATTATTTATTACATTAATTATCTCAAATATATTAAAACTATTTTATTACAAAGTTAAATCATATTCTACAGACTTTTTTTACAACTAAGCAAATTTATTTACTAAACAAAAAATTGCAAACTTATTATTAATTTAATAACTCAAAATTTATTAAAGACCTGTATTAAGTTTTGTAGCCCAGTCTGGTCTAAGCTAGTCTTGAAGCAAAATTTTATAATTTTATCTGATTTGAATCAAAAAATTTGCAAAATTTTATAATTTGGTCTGGTCTGGATCAAAAAATTTGCAAAATTTTATAATAAATTTTGTAGGTCAGACTGAAGAAAAACTTTGAATTATGTAGGCAAGGCTAGAACAGCAAAAAAATTTTAATCCTAAATATGCACAAAAGCTAAGTCTTAAAAATAGACAATTTTTAGATCCTTACTTCAAATTATTTTATATAAACCAACTATTTAATTTCTTTTAAAGTTCATATTTTTAGTAAAAATATTATAACTATTTATGAGATTGCTAAATGGTTAATCTGAAATTCTTTCAAAATATTATTAATATTAAATAGGCACTTAAATTTAAAATATTTTTTTTATTAAAAGATAATTTACAAAAATACTCTTTTTATATTAAAATTCTTACTAATAACTTTTTTGCATTTAACTTCTCTTATTATATAAATATTAAAGATACTTTTTATCTATTTTTATAGTTTAGTATTTCTGTTTTATAATTACTTAGCAATACTATACATGATACTTGTTTATCACTTCAAAGTACTAATACAACTCTAACAACTTTATTAAATACTCTTTTAAATTTCATACTTAATTTCTTAAAAGTTTTTTTTAACCTACTTTAACTAAAAACTAATTTGAAATAGTTAGTTATAACACTTATAGAAAATAAAAAATGTAATGTCATATTGGGTGCCAAATAGTAGCACAAATATAGTCTAAAAATTTTTAATTTTAGAACTTATAATTCTATATATAAAAGTTTTTACTTAAATATTATATTAATAAAAAAAAATATCTGAACTTTGTATTAATTGCATTAGATATATAAAGGTTTGTTAGTTTATATATTAGTTTGTATTCTATTAGTTTTCTATTTTTTGTTCTGTTTGCAGTAATTTAAGTATCTTATTATAGTTTTAGATTTCTAAGTTAAAAAATTACATAATTTTATTTGCTATTTTGGTTTATATTGTATTAATCTATTATATTTTAGTATTTTTATTATTATTTTGTTTTATAATGCTTTTGCTAGATATATAGCTATATTGTGCTTATTTTTTAGATTTAAAGAGTAACATCTATAGCTTGTAACCTTTTATTAAAACTTATTATCTACAAATATTGTAGAAGGATTTTATATTTTGCATATTAATGAGACTACAATTAGCCATTTATACAATTTTAGTTATTGTCTATTTAAAGTTTCTGCTTACAGGTTATTTATTAATTGTTATATCTAAAATTTTTCTGTAGATTTTTTATTTAAAGTTTTTAATTTTTAATGTTTTTTCTGTAATACCAACTTAATTTTTAATAACAGACCTTAAGGCTTGACACAAACTTTACTAAATAGAAGTAGATTTTACAACTATATCTATTTGAATTTATATTATTAGGAATAATTTTATATTAAATAAAGCCAATTCCTTCTACAAGTGTTGATAACATTCTTTATATTTTTACTTAATAGTACCTGTGTTCTGCTATATTAGTTGTCTTTTAGAAATTCTTTAGATCAAATATGTATCTTTATTTGAACTTTTATAGGGCTTTGTATTTGATTATATTTTTTATTTTTGGTTATTAAGTATTTTACTTTTAGCCAGACTAAAACTGTTGACCTTGTTTGTAAAGAAATAAGAGCTTAACAACTAAGCTATAGAACTTAATTTTTATTTATATATATGCTTATATTTTTGTTTATTTAAATTATTATTAAAGATTATTACTTGTAATTAGTTGTCTTATTGCATATTTTTTGAGTTTGTATTATTTATATTTATATTATTTTTATTTGTTTGCATATTTTAGATCTTGATTTTGTTTAAGTTTAGGTTTTGTTATTTTTGAATAGCTAAGTTATTATTAATAAGTATATTGCTATTTATAGTAATTGTTATATTGTTGTTATTTGCAATAATCTGCATATTGCTATTTTTTTCTATGAAGTTTGTTGTTATTGTAGCTTTTTTATAACAAATGATGTTATTTTGAAATTTTTTGAAAGTAAGTTGAATTGTCTATTGTTTTATGCCAACAAAAGCAATAATAGTAGCAATATATTTTTATTTGTTATTGCTAATAGAAAGTCAGATTGTTTGTATCTTAAAGTTTATTTTTTTAACTTCTGTTTTGTTATGCATAGTTATATTTTTTAGAACTTTTTTGAAGAGATAATGTATGAAAACTTTCCAATAGATAAAAACAGTTTTTCTTGTCATCACTATTCTGTCTTATTGCTTTTTTTCTTTAATTTGTTTTATTTATATTGTTCTAATCTTAGTTGTTTTTCTATTATACATTTAGTGCATAATAGTTTAAAAACTATTATTATTTACTACTAGTATTAGGCTCTTTACTATATTTTTTTTTAATTTGTTTGTTTTGATGATATACTGAAAAGAGGTTTGTTAAAATAGCAATAAAATATTTTAAATTTAGCAAAATTAATAAGTATTATAGAATAATATAAACAAAAAATTTATCAAATTATAAATATAGATTCTTACTAAATATTTACTATATAATTATAAATAAATTTAGAAAAATTAATATTTTTACATTTATACAAAAACCTGTTACACTCTGTAATCTATAATTTTTTTTAAATATTAAAGATAAGGCTATATCTTTAATTTTATTAATATTTAATTAAAGTTTTTATAAAGAAAAGCTTGCTTTTAAATTATATCTGAAAAATAAAAATATATAATCTGCAATCTAAACCTACAAAAGTGGTTAAAGCTTATCTAGATTTGGGTGTTAGTAATAATATAAGAGAGAGAAATATAATATTTAATCTATTAAATAGTTTAAAAATTAATTTTAGTAATAATTTGTAGTATTAAAATAAAAGATAAAAGTAGACTAAAAGATAAACTATTGGTTAAGTTAGTAGAAAATGTAATTTAAAACTGTGCAGAATGTAAAATACAGTATAAGATCTATGTTTGTTGATATATTTGTTGATTTAAATAAAGAAAAAGTTTAATAAAAAAGAAATAATGTAATAAAAAAATAGAATTATTATGAATAGTAAAAATAAGATTAGTAAGAACCAAATCAGATAAAGTAAAAGTAAGAGATAGTATATATGAAACTTGTGCAATTTAAAACTATTAAGTGTAAGAATTTCTTTATGCAAATTAGAAACAAGATTAGTAAATATGTTAAGAGCAGTTGCATTTAAGATGCAATTAAGAGAATTAAAAACTAGATAATAAATAGTTTGAATAGAAGAGCAAATAACTTAGTATAATAAAAAACTAATTTAATTGCATTAGTGACAAAAAAAAAAAATAAAAGAGACTATATTTATAAAGAGTATAAAAAACAGTAAGTTAATTCAAAAGAATTTTAATATAAAAGATTTAAAAGTAAAAAAGTAAAATTTATAAACAAAGTTAAAGAATTTTTTGGTTATTATTAATATAAAGCTAAGTGGTTTCTTAGTTGCTATCAAATACTATAGTAAACTATTATTAAAAGTAATGTTAAAATGTTCAAAGTATTATACTATGTATAAGCTTGACAGATAGTACAAAAGAGCATCAAATAAAGATTTTAATAAAAAATTAGTCAATAAATAGAATATAGACAGAATTATAAGGGTTATTAGTTAAGAATATTAATAAAAAGTAATATTTAATAATTGCAACAAGATGATTAGCAAGTTTATTCAATAGGTTATCTTGGTGTACAGTAATTTTTTTTTTTATCTCCATCTTCTTTTACTTTTTTGAAGGTTCTTAAACATCTTTAAAATCTGTTAATCTTCTAAAGGTCAAAGTTATTATTTTGTAAAAAATATCAGATAGTGTATGACCTCTGTATATTACCAAACTGTGAGATAACTCATGCTCTATTAAGTCTGACATATGACATCCCAGGTTCCTGGTTTTACAGTATAGGAACTACTATCTCCTTCAGTTTGCAGTTCTTTAACTTTACATGACTTACCAGCTGGATTATCTGTAAATTTTAATATTCTTAATTCTACATATTCTTAAATTAGGTTCTTTTAATATTAACATCATTTGTTGACAGATTATGCTTTATCTAGCTGTTCTCAACTATGTGGCTATGCTAGTCACTGTATTCTTTTTTGTATAAATCTTATTCTTGCTTTTTAAATAGAAATCTTCTGCAGATTTTTTTTAATTATAGTCCTGGCAGAGTTTTGTCACCCTCTGAACTTAAACTCAAGACCTTGTGATTAAGACCTGAGAGCACTAACCACTGTGCTATCAACCTACAGGTCTATACAATAATTTTGTAAAAGGTAAACTAAATATTATATGAGTTAATAAAGTTAATAAGAGTTTGCCAAATAGAGAAATATAAAGTATAGTGTCAAAGACAAAACTAACACTCCAAGAAATCTATAAAGTAATCATTATTGTGATATATTTATCCAATTGGTAGTGCCTATAATAATCTATTTAAAACATATGCATCTGGCTTCAAAAAAGCTATATAACAGTATACAAACCTTTATACAGAACTTTATTACCTTTTTTAAATAAAGAAAGGTTGATCTGAACCAATCTGTTCATGCTAGAAATGGATGTTAACTCTACCTACTCTATTTTGGTTAGGTGTAAGATAATGTTAAGAGAAATGCAATTGTAAACAATATAATGGGTTCTGGCTTCAAGATAGTAAAACTGAAATATTTCTTATTAGTTGTAAGAAATATTAAACTAATAAAAGACTGTATAAAAGAGATTAAAGATTAGAACAAAAAAAGAGATGGAAATAATAAGAATAATAAGAAGAATTGTGGTTTTATGCATGTTTTTTTTTGCAATCAATTCATTATTAAAAGAATAAAATTTCTTACTCTCAAAAGGAAATTTAGAACAGTACAAAATAGTATAATAATACAGTATTATAGTTGTATTATTACTACAAATAATAATAAAGTTAATAAAGCCCTTTTAACCTATAAAATATATTAATGCTCTTTAAAAATTGTTGCATTTATTTTGTAATGCTCCTTAAAAAATTATCTCTACCTTGTGCCATATCTTAAAACTGCTTTTACTATCTTTAAAAAATATTATACAACATAATTTTTTTTCAAATAACAATCTGTTATATTTGTCTCATCTTTAAACTTGACTATAATATTTGTTACAATAGATATAAGAGAATTTAGTTGCTGATAGGCAAATACTATAGTATTTAGAAATTACTGATTGTAAGTCAGTAAAGATATAAACAGAGCAGTTCCTAGGAGCAGTAATAATTGCTAAAAGAATAGCAAAAATTTTAGCTTTAAAGAAGCATAGCCAGAGTTTAACTTATGTTTAAAATAAGTAAATAGTTGCAAAGTTATCTACTTGAATTCAATTTATACTTATAAAGCATTAGGAGCTCAAAAATTAATAACAAAATTATCAGTATAAAATGAAATAGTAAATAGATTGTAATTAGAATTAGCAATAAACTGTAAATTGTTAATAAGTTAGTTTGGTTAAAAGATACAAAACATTGTTATAAGTTAATTATTAATAAAAAAAAAGCTAGAATATATAAAGAATGTTATATATCTACAGATTATACAATGTTAAAAAAATTGGCATATAGGTTGAAAGTTTTATTAGAATTAATATGGCAGAATAGTTTAGTAGTTAAGTTTATAAAAATAAAAATAGTACATTTATTGGCAATTAAATTGAAATTAAAATAACATTCAGAGCATATTGTAGTTATAAAAGGAGAAGTAGAATAGGGATTAGAAATTTGAGATTAAAATAAATATTGCCAGTAAGTAATAAGAATATTGCCTATAGAGCTATTATGTCTTTTGGTCTTATTAATAATTATTTAATTATTAAGAACAATAAGTAGCCAGAGTTTAATATTAGAGGTTTAGTAACTTGTAGTATAAAAAAAGTAGTTTGCTTGAAGTAAGTTAAAGTAATTATATAAAGTATATTAATTAGAATGACTAATTGTAATATTTTTATGAGTAGTAAACCATTAAGGTATAACTCTTTTAGAAAATTTATTTAGTTTGAAAAAAATGTATTGTTAATATAATAAATATAAATTATTATATATTATGAGTTGATTAAGAAAGAAAAATTTGTAATATTTAAGTTGTTTTTTTAAAAACAGAGTATTTGATATAAGGAAAGAGAAGAAATTCAAGAAAGATAGTTTTATTATTTAAAGTATATAGAAGATTGTAAATTGAATTAGTTAAAATATTTGCCAATATGCTTAATAGGCTAAATTACTTTAAAGTTTGGTTTTAGATAGTTGAAACTATTAATAATTAGATTAAGATATAAAAATATATTGATAGAAGACCAAAGATTGTTTTGTAATTGTTGAATTTGAATGCACATAGATGTGTCTAATAGGTTAGAATAATTAAGTTATTTGAGAATATTAAAAATATAATTTGTAGTTGAATGTTTTAAATATGTTTGATGTTGTAAATATGAAAATATAAAAGGATATTAGAAAGTATTGTATAACAAAGTTTGGCTTTAAGTTTAACAAGATCAATATGCTAAATACAGTTTTTTTCTTTATAGTTATCTTCTTTATAGTTATATTTGCTTATAATTACATAATTGTTAAATCAACTTATATAATATTTATAAAATTTAATCTCTATATAAGTATAAACTCTTTATAAACACCAAATTCTTAATACCAAGAATGTGATTATAAACTGTAAAAGTTTATTGCAAATTGGCTAACTACATTGTTTTAAAAATAATATTCAAGAGTAAAAATGATAACTGTATTAATAATGTAACAGACATGTAAATCAGTAATATATTTTGTTTTAGCAATTTGAATAAAATAAAAGAATTTGGTAATAAGTAGGTTGTTTGTTTAAATTGCCTATTGTTCAAAGTAAACTAGCAATTTAAAAATTTAAAGAGTTGTTTAAAAGAGTTAAATAAAAGAAAATACTTATTATATAAGATAAAGGTATAGTAAAATAAAGAATTATTAGTAACCAGAATAGAATTTTAAAGAATTAACTTATATATTGGTAATAGCATAAAATGATTTGGTTATAAATAGTATATTAGAAAGCTTAGTTTATAATAAAGCAATCTAAAGAGTAATATTTATATATACTAGGACAGAACATTGTTTTTATAATGAGTTGGATGTTTGAAGTTTAAGATTAGTAGTCTAAAAAGCTTGTAAAGTATAACCAGATACTTGTGTATATATATATAAAATAAGTGAATTATAATATATATAATACAATAAAGAAGTAATAATTTTATCTTGGTCATTATCATTGTAAACTGAATATAAAAAAGTAAATCCAAAATTAGTAATAACTTGGTTATGTTAATTAGTAAGAAGATCAGAAAAAATATTAATAATAGATGTAAAAAATGAAAGATGAAAAAGTGAATATTTAAAAAGAGTAAAGTTAACAGAATCATATACTTTATTTATATCTTGTAAAAGTAGTCAAATATTCTTGTAATTGCAAGTAGCATCTTTAATAATGTTATTTAAAATATAAATAGAAATTAAAGTGCTGTTATTAAGAAAAACAACATAGTTGAAAGATAAAAAAATAGAATTAAAAAAAAATATAAAGCTAAATCTGTTTGTAAAAAATTTGATATAGAGTTTGTAAATATGTTTAACAAGACTTATAGGTCAAGTAAAATTAAGGTTATTATTAAAGATATTATATTTAGAAATAAGATAATTTTACTATATTTCTATTGCTTAGGAATTTTATTTTAAAATAGTAATAGTTTAAGAGACTAGTAATAGCAGAAATGCATTTAGAATTAATATATTTGAGCATTTTATAACTAATATCTATAGAATTACAGGCTTTGTTGTTAGGTAACTAAAAAAGAATTTGAATAAGTTCTCTATTAGTAATATAAGAATTAAGAAAATAGTATTAAATTGAATTAAATTAAAAAGTAAAATATAAAATTGTTGTTAAAAATTATTAAAAAGAGTTTAGTTAATAGGTTTAAGTACAGTTCTGTTATAAAAATGTAATTAGACATGTTATTTAATAAATAATAGATTAGTAATAAGTTCATTAGGCAGTTTTATATTAGAAAAACAAACAGATTAATAGTAGTAATTAGGATACTATTAATAGCTTGAGTAGAATATATTGTAAGAGTAATACATCTTTTGTTAGTAACTTAATTGATTTATTTACAGAATAAGAAAAAGTTTTCAAGATGACAGACATAAAAAAGTTGTTTTAAATAGAATAAGCATGTTAGAGCCATGGTTAAATACAAAATAAGTTAGTAAAAATAAGTAGTTGAAGGGCATATTGTGACTGTTTGTTAATTTAAAAAATATTTTAATTAATATTAGAGATATCAGAATGTTGAATAGGTTTTTTAACAAGTTTAATAATATAATCTAGTTTTTTGAAAAATAAATATGATAAGATGTTGTAAAATAAGTTTTGGTAATTATAGCTATATTTGCAAAAGACTTTATTAAAAATAGTATAAATAGCAAAATAAATAATAAAGCATTGAATTTTATACTAAGTTGTTTTAATACTTTCATAAATTTTATTATTGATAAGAGTTTTGTGTAATAAAAATTATTAAGATAAAGTATTTGTAAAGGAGTTTTAGTTCTCTGTAAATATAGTCTTTTAATTAAAACTATAATGGTTAATGTTAGTATACTTATGTAAGAGTTTGCTATAAGCATATAAAAATGTTCAAATAGAAGAAAAATTAGGTGGTCACTGGAAGTAGAGATTTGACTGTTATTAAAATTATAAGAAAAAAGGAATATATATTAAATTGATTAGTTCAAATATAGTTGATATAACTATTACTAGTATTTTTAGACTAAGTAAAGTGTTTGTTGTTAAAATGAGCTTCAATATTATATATATTAGTATTATTAAGAAAATTAATAAGTTTATATTTAGAAAAAAAGCTGTAAATAGAGTGTGATAATCTAATGAAATAAACAAGTTGTTAATTTCCAAATAGCAGATCTAGTGTTCAAATTTCATAAATGACAAAATTTGGAAATTATATCTGTATTATAGTAACTGTGTCTTGTCAATTGGTTGAACAGAAGAAATGATTTGTAATTTTAGAGACATCATCTTAAATGAAAGCTCAAAGCATCTATATAAATTGTAACATTACATGTATATAGAGGAATGTTAATAACTAGTGTTATATAAAAATCTGATACAAACTTATGGTAAAACTATAAGGTGCATAATACTAAGAAACCAAAGCACAAAAACCAACTTAAAAATTTTAAGTGAAGAGAAAGCATAAACTTTCAACAATACTACCAAACTATCAGAAGGTCTAAAAAAGAATAACTAGGGTAGATCAGATGATAATATATATAGAAGAGCACATATTAACCAGGTTGCTAAAAACTGTCAGAGAAAAAGATCTTAGAATATCATATCAGGTCATTTGAATTAGTAGTCTGTGAAGTCTTGTAGATTTAGAAGCAAGAAGTATAAGTTAGAAAAAAAAGATATCAGAGTTTTATTAAACTTTACAAGAATATAGTAGTTTAATAATTAGTTTTAACTGCAAGTAATAGTTTAGGCCAAAGTAGTATTAGGTTAGTTGTAAGTATATAATATAGAAAGCTTTAGTAGACTTGATACAAAGTTAAATATGACTTAGTGACCATGACATATTTGCAGTTAATCTGCAGTTGGTAGAGTAAGAATGAATACAGGAACTAAAGTGTTTAAATAAAGAACTTACAGATAGGTTCTAAGTATGACAACAAGTATAGAACCTTTAGATGGACTACTTAAAATAGACAATAACTAAAGTTATATGAGTGTCTAGTTGTACACATTTTTTATAATTGCCTTTGTAGCTATTGTACACAATAGCTATATACTAACAGATTATCAATAAACTTCTAGATCACAAGTACTTACCTTAATATTAAAAAAAAAGAAAAGCTGTAAATATTATTCTGTACATTAAAATTACTAAGAATAATAAGATAAATATAAAATTAAAAGGCTTGTTAAATTCAGTTAATTATTATATTTTAAGATTAATTATAAATAGAAATATTAATTGATAACAAATATATTGAAATAATATAAAACTTGATATCTTTAGTATAAGTATAAATATTATAAATATAAGATTTAAAATAATTGTGAATTATAATAGCAGTATCTTTTATAAAAATAGAGAAATTAAATTAGTAATAAGTAAAAAAGTTATTATTATAAAAAAGAAAATTCATTTTGTCAAAAATTTTGGTTTCTGTAATGCTTACAATAGATTTATTATAATTAAAACAATAATTTTGCTAGGCTTTTTTTTTAGTAAATTTATTAAAGACTTTAGCATTATATATAGCAATAGTTAAATAGAGATAATATATAGTTAAATTGAATAAAAGTAAAAAAAGGTTATAGTTAGAAAGGATTATAGAATGTTTGTCAAGAAATAAATTAGATAAAATAAAAATAAAAGTAAAAGAATTAGATCTAAGAAGAAGATTATAGAATATTAAAAGAAGATACAAAGAAATAATAATATAATTAAGTAAAAAATATTATTAAAAAGATATATGTAAGTTATATAGTAAGATGAATTAATGAGGATGGCAATCCTAGTATAGTGGTTGGGTTGTTATCCTCCAAGTAGCAGGTCAAAGGTTCAAATTCCACCTATGATGAAATTTGAAAATTAACCTGTGTTATAGCAAACTGTCTCTTAATGATTGCTTGAATTTGTGTATCTGTAACCTTAAGTCACAATATCTTGAATAAGAGCTTAAGGTATCTATGCCAAGTGTAATGTTACATATATATAGAGGAATATTAATAACTGATGTCACATAAAACTTTAGTGTAAACCTATGATAAGACTACTGGGTACAGTAAACTAAGAAACTAAAAAGTCAAAAGCCTACTTAGAAATTCTCAAGTAAAGAGGTAGCATAAACTTTTGACAATACAGTTAAACTGATAGAAGTCCATGAAACATCTTTAAAGAGATAGGTGAATAAACTGGATGTCAAGATATATAGAGAAGCACATGACCTACCAGGCTGCCAGAATTATCAGAGAAAAAAGATACATAATGTAATGTGCTTAATGGATGAGTTCATAGATGGGGCAAATATGATGAATTGTTACTAAAAAAACAGTTATGCTGCATAATGTTTCTCAAAGATAATAGAGGTGGTTTTATGATTTGGCACAAGGTCAAGGCAATCGTTTAAGAAGCATTACAAAATATGTACTACAGTTTTTAAAGAGTGTTATTGTGTTGGAGGTTCAAAGGGTCTTTATTAATAACTTTATTAATATTTTGTAGGGCAGTACAAGTATGTTATTTTAAACTATATTAAATGATTGTAGACTTTTCTGGAACTACTCTGAACTATTCTTTTGAAAAGGAGAAATTCCACTCTTTTTATAATGAATTGAACAAGAGAAAAGCCCATGCAAGGCTATGACTCTACTTATTATTACTAACACTTTCCAACCTTATTTGTTATAACCTTTAACCTCTTTCACACAGCCTTTTGTTACTTTAACATTTCTCACAGCTTTGATAAGAAATGTTTCAGTTACATAATCCCAGGGCCAGAACCTATCATATTGTCTTCAATCATACCCTCTTAACATCACCTTACACCTAATCCAAGTAAGGCAGATAAAGTCAATGTCCATTCCTAGTGCAACAGGTTGGTCTATATCAACCTTATTTTAATTGGAGGGGTGGTTGGGTCCCGCATTGAGGCTTGTGTACTTTTATATAGCATCTTTTGGGGCCGAGCATACATGTTTCAGATGGATTATCATGGGCAACTCTAATTAGATAAGTATGCCACAATGATGTCTATTTCGCAGGTTCTATAAAGTGTTGGTTTTACTGCTGATAATAAATATAACATATTGGGCTATCTGCATTAGAAGTCAGGAGAGTCTTGTCAGTCCTAAGTAGTGGTTAGTAAGCAATGATGAAGAAAATGTCATAATAATAGGTACTGGGGTTCTAGTGAACTTTACAAGAATAGAAATAGTATAATATAATAGTTAAACAAGTAACCTTTGTAACTGCAAGTTTAGATAACTATAGCATATTGCATAAAACTAGATCAGCTAAGTGTAGAACATGAAAGGTTCTAGTAAGTTTCCTATTAAGGATAAACTAGTCCTAAGAGTCTTGAAAGTATCAGGTACTTTGGATTGGTGTAGCCCAGAAGATGTCCCCATGATCACAAGTTAGATTACATATGCAGAGAGTTTAAATAAGCAAGACCTATAGTTGGCTTGCAGGTATGGCACCTAGTGTAGAACCTGTATAGTAATGTATAGACAAACTACTTAAATTAGGCACCAAAAATACATATGTAACTAGTTGTAATCTTCTATGTATGGAAACTTTTGGAGGCATCTGTGTCTAAATACTTGAATAAAAAAATTGATCCCCAAAGGCAGGAACTTTAATGTTAAAAAAAAAAAAGTAAAATGAATTAACAGAAAATATAATACTAAATACAGTTTTGTTGTTATTATATTTGTTAATATATTAAATTAAAATTTGAATAGTTTGACTATAAAATAGAAGTAGTAGATTGTATTAAAAAAGTAATTTGTTAAAGTATATATAAAGATTATAAGAGATTAAAGATGTTAGAAATAATCTTACAAGATTGTCTTTTACAGAGTTGATCACTATATGTTTAGCTCTTTTAACTGTATAAAATACTGTAGTTTAAACTGTATATTGTATCTGATCATCATTATCCTATATTATTCTTCTTATTAACTATAGTAGTTGTATTTTTAATAAGGTAGTAACTGCTTCAATATGAGTTGAAGAAAACAAAAAACTTAAAAAAAAGATTATAAGAAAAATGAGTTAAGAATAAAAACAGATTAGAAGTCAAGGTTAAATTTTTTTATAAAAAATTCTTAGATATTAAATAAATAGTATTATTGAAATATTTAATAAATTATAAGTAAATTTATTTTTAATTTGTAATAATATTAAAAGTAAATAATATTTTGGACAAGAACTTTAATATTAATGATATTTTTTGTTAATAAAATAATTGTCTTCTTTTTGAAAAGAGACTGTATGTTATAATTTTTTGTAACAATTTTGTAATATAAAAAAAAATAATAGTAAAAGTAGTAATAGTGATATTTAAGATTAGTTTTGATTTTGTTTTATTTGCAAATAAAGTTTTCAGCTTAGTTAGCTAGTTTGTTATAAGCTTTAGTAAAAATATGTTGATTGAGTAAGATAACATATTCTTTATTTTTATAAAATAATATAATATATATTAAGAATTAGATAATTTCATATTTCATCATTCTGAAGAAGAAATAATAAATAGAATCTGTTTAATATATTATTAAAAAATTTGATATTATTATGAAATTTTTTATTATTAGATATTAATATAATTTATTGTCATAGTTAAGAAAATAGAAGTTGGAAATATGAGATATTTTTTTATATTATTTATAAAGACAATTGTGTTTTTTGAAAGTATAGGATCTAAAAAAATGTTTGAAAAGTTGTAGAATAAAGTATTAGTGAAATTGAATTCTAAAAAAGATGTAAACTTTTTCTTTATCAATATTAGAAAAGAATTGTTAACTATAAGGAAAAAAGTAAGTTTTGAACTAAGAATTGAAATAATCAAGTGAATTTTTAAAAGAAGAAATATAAAATCTTTTAAGAAATAATGTTTTAAAAACATTAAAAAAGAATTTAATATTAAATCTATCATCTGATTGAATGTTAAATCTAGTATCTGATTGAATGCTAAGATATTTTTAGTTGAAATTAGTAACTTGAATAAAAGATTTTATTTTGAATCTTTTAGATCTAAAATGTAAATCTTTAGTAAATTTTTAATAATAAATTGATTAATAGTTGTTGAATAAAAAGAGATAAAATCATATAAGGTTGAAACAGAGTTGAAAATAGTTATAAGCAGTATATAGAGAAATAGTAATTAGTGAAGTAAAGATTTTAAGATAATTAAATTTTATGAAAAGAACAGTTGTAAATTTAAGAAGTAGATTTTTAAGAGTAGATTTAAAGAGGTTAAAGAAAATAATAACATTTTTATTAATATTAAGATTGTTATTGTAAATGAAATTAATTAAGAATTCTGATCATTGCCCAGTCATAATGTGATTAAAGGTTTCATCTGATCCAATTTTTGTAAGATGATTCAAATATTATTATTACTACACATGTTATTTATTTTTAAAAGAGTGACTTAATCATAAAGAATATTTTTGTAATGTAA
>CAJVQA010000388.1:0-35397 GCA_910591915.1 Cetraspora pellucida
AACTTCTACTAATAATAATAATACAACAATAAAATAACTAATACTAAATAATAATAATATAATAATAATAATAATAACTAATAATAAAATAATAATAAATCGTTCTATAACACTATGTTGTTAAATATGTTGTTGCTATATGCAGTTACTTTTTAAAGATGTACCTGAATTTGGTATACAGTAATAAAGTTAAGTAATATATGCCATATTGGCTAATAGTTATAAGAGTATTGTTTGTTAGGTGTAGATGGTGATTGTATAAGTTTGTTGTATTTTGAAATAATAGATTGTGAGTCTGTATATATTGTTATAGTGCTTATTTTTAAACAAGTAGTAATTGCAGAGAGAATTGCTATAAGCTCTATCTTATATGATGAGGGCCAAAGTTTAATTTTTGCAGAGTATTGATGCAAAATAGTTTCATATTGGATTTGAATTCATCCAATACTCATTTTGCATCTATTATTTGTAATATTATTTACAGAACTGTCTATATAAAATGTAAATTGTAAATACAGTGAGTTGTTTTGTGCAATTAGTTGTAGGGTTTGTGCAGCCTGATTTTGTGTAAAAATGTCAAGTACAGCATTGTTGTATATTGTAATATTAGGTTGTAAAGGAGTTGTTGTTAGGTTTTGAAGTGCAATAGAGTATAGTAGGTCTAGTAGATTTGCATGAAGGTCTAGAGTATTGGAAGAGTTGAAGTTACTTTTTCTTTCAAGAAACTTAGTTGTAAGGTTAGTGGGGATATTAAATGTGCATTTATTTTGTATACAATTAGAGTTAAGATGACATCTTGTGCATTGTTTGCAGGTGTAATTGACTGGAGAGTATAGTTCAGTATGTGATAAGTTGAAGTCAATTAGCCAGTATGTTATAGATATTATATCTTCTATTTAATTGTATTTCTATGCCTTGCCAATAGCAATGTTGTTGTTATTATAGTTATATGCAATTATCCAAGGTTTAGGTGCATGTTTGTAATGTCCAGTAGTAAATGATATAGAATTAATATTAGGTAATTGCAACTAAGAATTTAGTAGTCTTGATTGGTGATTAGTAATAATTGTATTTTCAAATGTAGTAAACCATAGTGGTTTACGGCCTTTAGGTATGTGTTGTAATCATGAAGATATGTGCTTCTAATCAAGTAATACTGAGTTGTTATATGATGTTAGTTGCTCAAGATATATTATTTCTTTAGTATGTAGTTGTTTTTTGAACTGTCTATAGAGTTTATGAGTGTGAAGAAATTGTTCAATAGGTGTATATGAGTATTGAAGTGTGTAGAGTTTAAGAATATTAGAATTTGCTTGTAGAGTTATCTGAAGCTTATTAAATAGTTGTATGATTTTGTAGGTAGTTGTGTTTTTATTAGGTCTATCTATATGTAGATAAGGATGTTATAAAATATTAGTTGTAGACCACAAGTTATTTTGCAACTGTTGAAGTCGAATGTGGATACTAATGCTCATTAGATTTGGATTATTAATACAGAGATGAAATTTGAATATATGATGCTGCACTTGTATCTCCTATATGTTTTTAATACCATATATGTTATAATTTAGAAGTATGCTATTTGGTATAGATACTGGAAGTTTAGCTTTGTGTTTGGCTGTAATAAGGTATTATGATAATATATAGTTATATATAGTATATGATAGTACTATGTTATATATACAATAGGAATAATTACAGTGTTTATAATATATGCAGCTTGTTTATCTGTAATATTTTTAGTTTTTAATACATTATTAAGTCTGAGTGCTTCTTGTTGTATTAATTTTGTTTGAGTTGTATATTGTAATGCAGCTGTAAACCAGCATTCTAAAAATTTAAAAAGAGTATTTTGTGGTTGTGCTTGAATAGTTTGATTCATGAAGTTAATATGAGTAGTAGATTTAGTATTTGAAGTTAAGAAGGATTTGTGTAAATTAACTTTTATGTGGGCCATTGTGTAGAAAAATGCAGCTATTTGAGTTATTGCTTGAAGCTCTTCTACTGAGTTTGTGAGCCATAGTGTATCATTCATATATGTTAGTACAGATGTAGAGACAGTAGTGGATTGATATTTACTAGGATTAATCTGAGTAAGCCATTTAGTTGTTGTAGTGTAGCCAGTATGTTTCTTGTATATGTAACTTATTAAAGAGTCATAATAGATTCGCCAAAGAAGAAGAGTTATGGTTTCATCTTGGTCTATACCATCTTGTATCTTATATAAGGATGTGAGTCCAAGATTAGTAATAATTTGGTTGGTTTAGTTGTGTAAAAGATTGGTTATTATGTTGACTAATATGTTAAACATATTGAGATATTGTAGAGCTTTGGTTAGGAGGTGTATGTTTACAGAGTTATATGCTTTGCTCATGTCTTGGAACAAAATCCAGATATGTTTTTTGGTACATTTGGCATCTTCAAGAAAGTTGTTGAGTATATAAATTGGGTTGTTAGTTGAGTTGCTAGGGAGCACAATGTAGTTATGTAGATTAAGAATTTGGTGTTGAGTTAAAACTTGTAATAAACGGTTAGTAAGGATTTTGATATATAGTTTCTTTGTATGTTCAATTAGACTAATAGGTTGAGTATTGTTAAGGTTTCTATTGAATTCTGGTTTTTTTAAGATGAAATATATTCTACTAGATTTCCATTGTTTGAAGATATTTTGTGTAGTTAAACATCTGTTAAAGAATGCTGTAAGTGCAAATTGCATATTAGAACTGAGGTGTTTAATCATTTCATAACTAATTCCAGTAGGCCCACAGGCTTTGTTGTTAGGTAGTTGTTGTATAGTGTTAATAATTTCTTTTGTAGTGATTTTTTGAAGTATAGGAGTATACCATTTAGTATTAATACTAGTATTAGATTGATATTTCATCTTCCAATTTTGATTGAAGATATTTTCATCAAATAGATAATAAACTGTTCATGTTTTAAAATGTTCACTAACATGTTGTTTAATCTCTGTAAGGTCAGTAATTATACTATTGATAGATTTGAATGTACTATATCTGTATGTTAGTTTAATATGCTGTTGATCATTTTGGTTGGTTGGATAGATAATTGTTCACATCGTTTATTTGTAGCTATGTTGATATAGTTATGAAGATATTAGAGTTTTTGATGTTTCTGGCATTGTAGAGTGTTTTTCAGAAGGTTTTTGTGTACTGTATCCAAGTAGCTAGGCTGGATTGATAGTTAGATGGCAGTTCAATAGTAAAGTTATAAATATTGTTAATATGATCAATGAGGTTTTGAATATTGATAGGTAATGGTATTTGGTGTGAGAAAAGTTTTTTAACATAATGTATAATCTGTCCAATAGTTTTAAGACCATGATGTAATTGGGTTGCTTTTGGTGTAAATGTATGATGAAGGTTTTTAACAGTGTATTTTTTGTTTGGGATGTGTTGAAATGCAGCATTGATGATACTGGTATATATTTTATATCAGGTTTTTTCAAGGCTTTCTGTTGTATTTGTTGTAATTGAAATCTGGTGTTGTATTATATTTGAGTTTATTTAATCTGTAAAGTTGTTCCAGTCATCTTTGGACATAGCTTTGTAGTTAAATATTCATTATTTACTTTTGCTTTTGTGTCTGGCTTTGGTTGCTGCAAATGAAATATCCATATAAAGATTAGAATTTGGTGATCACTGTTGGTTAAAGATGATGAATTGTCAAGTTTAAATTCATTTAAATATGGTATAAGAGCATCATGGGCCCATATATAGTCTATTCTAGTTTGATATCAAGTACTATGTCAAGTGTTTTGTAAATTGTTGGTATAGTCTGCTAAGTCATGCATGTTTATACTATGCAAGTAGTTAAGTAATTGGAATTTAGTTCCTGATAGTATAGTGGTATTGTTGTCTGCATTAAAATCCCTAAGTATAATAGAATATAGGTTAGATGATATTGCTTATTGTGTCCATGTAGTAACAATGTCTTGTGTAAGTTTGCAGTTGGCAGTATTAGTAGATAAGAAGTATACTAAAATAATTCTAAATTTATAGTCATGTTTGAAAAATAGGTTTATAGCAATAGCACTACCGAGTTGTGTGATTATATTGTGTATATAAGGTTGAATATTATTTTTAATCATTATACATGTTTCTTCTTTGATTCTGTAGAGTTGGACCAGAAGTATGAGTAATGAGATGTGTTTCAGAACTTGGTTTTTGTATTTTTAGAAATTTTTGTTTTGGTAAGGCTAATTATATGTAAATTATGAGTTAAACAGTAATTTTTCCATAACAGTCTTTTTTTTGTGTATTGTATCCTTGGACATTGTGTGTTGCAATATTGAGTTTAAGTAAAATGTCCTTGTTGTAAAGGTTGGAAGAGAATTTTAAAGATAGTTGATAATACTGTATTTATGATATTAATAATATGAGAGTATAGTATAATTAGGAAGTAGGTTGTCATTGTAGTTAGTATAAATATGAGTTTCTGTATAAGATAAATTAATAGATATTTTAAATGGCTTGGTAAAGTTGTGGTATTGTAAATATCAAATAAAAGAGTATAATGTTTGAGAGTGATAAATTAGTGGTATATTGTTATTATATAAGAATAAATTATAACATGCATTAGGGTCAAAGGATTTTAAAGATGTTGTAGTTGACCCTGATATGTTGTCTTCTACAAGGGCACTCACTGTTTGAAGCTCAGCTCTCACAGCTGTGAAGAGTTCCATAGTCTGCTCTGTGCATTGAGTCTGATCATCATTTTCTTGGTTCTTCGCATAAGAAAAAGTTATTATATATACTGTTCTAAATATCATTAAGTAAAAAATAAGTTAGTTCTTATTCCTTTCAATTATTCTTGTTAGAAGGATTACTTCTAGTTCAGTTTTTAAAATATGAATATGTTATCTCTTTAATTTTATTTTTCTCTATAACTATTTTATCAGATAGAATAATTTTTTTAAAACTAATTAGTTTTGCTCTTCTTTTTAGAATACTATCTAGTATATAACTAGTATTGTCTTTAAAGTTTAAGTATCTTCAGTTTGTATAGAATTTGATTTATTTACTTTGTTTTTGTTTTTTTTAAAATTCTATACTTGTCAGATTATATGTTTGTTATATTTTATTTATATTATTATATCAAAAAAGAAAAAGCTTAGTTGTATTTATATTATTAACAGAATATTAATTTTTACTAATATAGCTGCTTTTAACAAGTGGTAATTGGCTTTAATTAAGTTATTTAATAGGTTATTAAAAAAATAACATAAATATTTGGTGATGTGCTTTAAAGCAGAATGCAGTTTGGTAGCTTTTAGCAAAAATGCAAAAAACAATTTTAGTGCTATATAATTTGGTATTAATAAGTTAAAAAAAATATAAAATATTAAAAAGCAAATATACTTGTAATTATTTGAAAAGAGGTTTAAGTTTTTTTTTTGTTGAATTTTTTTTTATTTAATATCCAGATTAGAAGGTTTATTCTAAGAATAGTTATAAAAAAATCTTAAGCTAAAACTATTAAAAATGTAAAACAACTACTATATAACTATAAAATCTATATAAAAAACTATATATAAAATTTTATTGTTTTCATTTTTCTTTAAGAAAAATTTTATAAAAATAAATAATTTAGTTTATTTTTTTTAAAACATTAATATATAAAATTATTAAATATTTAATAATATTTATTTTTTAAATAAAAGTATTAATAGCATAGATTAGAAATAATACAACAATACAAATATAATTTATACATATTTTAAATTTATAAAATACTATCTTTGAACTAATTAGTATCTTATATTGACTTTTTATATTTAGTTAAAATTTTTATATATAATTTTAATAAATAATTTAAATAAATAAAAAAATAATAAAACTTATTTAGTATAATTTATAATTTTTAAGAACTTCATACAGGTTTATAATTATAACTATCTGATAGTTGTAAGATACAATTATTATTTTTTTCTTTTTTTTTTCTTTTTTTTTCTTTTATTATTTTTTGTTTCATATTGTAATAATTAAAAATTGATCAACAATGCACTAAATTTAAAAGAAATTAATTATATAATTATTTAGTAAATATAGTATAATAAGTAGATTTAGTAGAAGTTACATATATAGTAAATTTAGTATAACAAGCATAAGTAGCATAACTAGTATATATAAAATAACTAACATAATTAATAGATATAACAAATATTTAAATAATATATAAAACATAAAGCATTTGTATAAAATAGATAAGACAAAACATATCTATATATAGGTGTAGGTCTCATAGCTTAGCAGTTAAGCTCTCATATTTTTCACAGTTAAGGTCAACAGTTCAAGTCTAGCTGGAAGCAAAATTGAAAGATTTTAGCTTCTGTAATCTAATAGTCTGTAATTGAATGTGAAGCTCTGTGGTTAAAGTTCAAGTGCAGTACAATAATGAAAGTAGAAATTTCTAAAAAGAGACCCAATCATGAGTAGAGGCACTATGTATAACAAGTAGTTATTACAGAAAGTTATAGTTATAGAAGGATTGCACATGTAAGTCCTTTAGGCTAGAGCAGTACTAACATTCTTATATCTTCTAACATAGGCAGTACCAACATCCCTGCATCCAACTTGTAGGGTACTTGCTTGGAAGGATAATTAACAAATTGTACAAATAAGTCTTAATTAGGATTAAGAAGAGAATTTGATTGGAAGAGTAGTCTGAAAATAACCAAGACTGGAATGATGAGAGAAGCAGTAAACATGAAGATGAACTGTAATAAAGAATTGGTCTAACCAAAAATTAGAAGCACCTCTGGCATAGCTAAATAATCTAATTATAGAAAGAAAGATCTTAAAGGTAGACACATAACTTTCTTGTGCAATACAAAAGTACTAAATTGAGTTCTGGTTATACCTATATGAAAGTCTATGACAAACAAGACTAGAGATCAACCAACCAATGTGAGATAAGATCTGCAAGGTAGTATGATATTACTAGAGTCAATGTAACTCCCTAGGTATAACTAGAATTGTCCTGCAGATATTGTTGAATAAGCTAAGAGCTTGCAATATATGGTAGTATGACATTACTAAGATTAGAGAAACTTCCTAGGTATAATCAGAATTAACCTGTTTGTAAATACAACAAGTCTTAGTCTCTATCATAAAAAGAAGCACTATGTTGAAAGTTAAATGCAGTATTGAGTTACTGTATAACACTAAGACTTAAAGTATTTGCAGAAACAGTAACAGCAGATTTGGCTTGAGATACAGATTGGTTAAAAAGACTAATAGTAGCATCAGATCTGGCTTGAGATATGGGTTTATTGCAGATCTTAAACTATTGTCAGAACATCTTAGAAGAAATAATAACAGGCATATCAAAGATAGAAAGATCATAAGAATTAGACATACCTAAGTAAAACTAATTTGGAAGTAGTACAGTAATGAAAAGATGAAAAATATAGGAAACAAAGTAATACTAGATATAGTTAGATTAGGAGGCAGAAGAAACAAGACTAGATAAAACATATGAGTGGAACACATGGATATGATTTACAGAAGACAGTACCTCTGGCATTTGGGATGCTACATTAAGTTTAGTAGGTATTCTTGTCTGTATAGCAGTTTAATGTATATCATGACTACAAGTAGTTGTCAAGATAACTGCATACAGGCATATGGTAGACATGCACTTAGATGCTATAAGAGTAACCAGCTGAAGTCAGTAGTGTAAAATTAGAAAATATATAGTATTAGTCATAATTGATCCTAAAAATGTAACTATAAATCTGTACTATATCAAATTAAAGCTAATAAACCAACTGGCATTGTCACTAAAGTTAAAAAAAAAAAAACACATCTATATATACACTCTAATAAAGTGTATTCTCTGCTAAATTCACACTCTTTTTTATAATAATAGTATTATTAAATGTTATACAAACCAATCTAGAATATTCTATAAATAGAAATTTTTAAATAAGCAACTATTTGCAATATTATAGTATTCTTTTTATATCTTTTTTTTTTTTTTTTATATATATAAAAATGTCATCAAATTAATAATATCTTATTGTAAAACAGTAATTAGATGTTTTAGAATTAAGTTTTATGCAAGCAGATTACTTGTAAGACTTATAAAAGTAATTTCAAGATGTTGACTTAAAATTTAAATCCAAAATGTTTTGTATAAAACACAAATTTTAATAAAAAAATATTAACAAAACTACTTAAATAAAAAAAACCTGTATGGTTCGAAAAAGTAAAATTAGTAATATTAATATAAATATATATTTCTATACTATTTAAATAAATTGATATTTTGGAGTATAACAACCTAGTAAAGTGGTTAGATTGTCAACTCCCAGGTGGTAGGTTGGATGTTCAAATCCCATTAATAATGAAAATTTGAATAATCACTTATGTAATATTTATATTATGGCAACTGTTACAAATGATTAGATTAGGATACCTGTAATAGTGGTTGCACCAGCATGACTAGCAGGTCATGGAGCATCTATGCAATGTTGAAGTTATACAGAGGAATGCAAACTACAAATTGGACAGTGCAAACACTAGATAAGTCCTTGTGGCTATATAAATCTGTTAAAATTAGGTAACAAAAAGTTTATTTGGAAAGACCTGAGTAGAGAGGTAGTTGAATCTTTGATGGTCCTATTATAAAAGCTAGCCTAATGAAACAGATACCAAGATCTAGTATCTGGTCATAGTAGCCAAACAGGTAAGTACCTTAGAGTTAAAAGTCTCAGAAGTACCACCAATCAGGTCACTAGAATGAACCAAAAAAAAAGAATATTAGATCAACTCAATATACCAATAGATTGGTCATAGTTCTATACAGGCTATCTGAATTGAAAGTTTGGTAAAAAGACAGAAGAAAAGGCAAAGGTATACTAAAGTACCAGAATTATGCTATGAAGTAGATGCTGAGGTCTAAGTGAACTCTACAAAAGCATAATAATTTAATAATTAGCCCTGACTGCAAGTGTTGATTCTGCTATAGTAATACCTAGGTCAGTTGTAAAAATGTGTACAGAAGGCTTTGAGAGGTTTACCTTAAGGATAAATTAGTTCTAAGATTAAGATGATGATCTGGGCATCTAGATATGATTTAGTGAGTTAACACAGATTATAGGTTCAAAGGGTTTAAAAGTAGAACATCCAAGCAGAGGTATTAGGTATAGCAATTAGTAGAAAACCTTCAGGTAAACTCCTTAAATAGATAATATAGAAAAATTACACATGTAGCCAATTGTATGCTCTTTTGTAATAGTTTATTAAACCACAATATCAATAAGTAATTAATAAAAGTTAAAAGACCAAAGAGGTCACTTTAATATCAAAAAAAAAAAATTAATTGACATTTTAATTAGGTTTTAATATAGATATTTAATAAAATTATTAAGCATTATAGTATTTGATAATAAAACAGATAATATTGTTTTAGAAATTTGTTGTAACAAATATCTATTTTTAAAGAAATTAAAATATTAAAATTATATGTAAAAGACTATAATAATAATGATCAGATTTAATGTATCAAAAAGACTATAGTATCTGTTACAACTAGTGTTGGCAAATGACCTAAGTCATAATATTTTTTAATATGACCTTAGTTATATAATTATATGACTTGTCATAGGTCATATACATAGGTCATATTAAATAATAGTAAAAAAAATTTTTGCTATAAATTTTTCTATATTAAAAAGTCATAAGTCATATCAATATTTATTATAACCAAATGACTTATGACAGGTCATAGAGGTCATATAGGTCATTTAAAGTCATCTGCCAATACTGGTCACAACTATGTGAACTATGCTTAAAATAGTGAATAACTTTGCAAAAATATCCTATAACTTCTCAAATTTCAACTTATCATTTAACTTCAAGAACCTTTCTTGCTATAATATATTTTTATTTAATTATAATCTTCCAACTTTATCATCTAAACAAATACTACTATCTTTTATTTAATATTTAAAAAATAACTTCTTTAACAAACTTTTTAAAATTTCTGTTAATAATATTTTACTAAAACATATATCTATAAAAATCTAAAATATAAACTTCTATCTAATTATATATTTCTTTTAAATTTACAGTATTATTTATATAATAATTTTCTTATTAAATCATATTCTCAATATTCAACTTCTTATACTATCACTGACAGTAATTTCTTTAATACAAATAATAAAAATAATTTAAATCTTACTTCTTTTAACTTATATAACTCTAATTTTACAACTACTAATAATACATCTCTTTTATAAACAACTTTATCATCTATTATTTCAATTTCTATAAAAATTGATTCTCTAAATATTAAAGATTTACTTCAATATTTAAAAAACTTTCACTTATTGACATTATTAACTAACATAATTTTGATATTTTTGGACTATCAGAAACATATTTTATTTTAAAAGAAGAAAAATATATTAACAAAGACCTTTAAGACTATAATATTTTCTAAAGTTCTTATAAAAATTCTTATCAAGCAGGTGTTAAAATTTTTATATATAACAGAATTTTCAAATATGAGCTAAAACACATAATTTTAATAATTATATAATTGGTCTTAATCTATATTTTAAACACAATTCTATTTATATCTTCCAAATTTACTTTCTAACAATAGAAAAAAAACAACTACACTCTAAAATCTAAGAACAAATTATCCAACTTTGCAACAACTTCAACTATTAACTAATAATATTTGATAATTTTAATAGTGTTTCTAATCTACATTTGAATAGAATCCTTCTAAAAACACCTCTATTTCAGAATCTTAAATTTTTAAATATCTAATTAGTCATTAATTTAAAGATATATATTAACTTTTCTTTTCTTTAATTCACAACTTTACTTTTACTTACTCAACTTTAAACAATAGAATTAACCAAATATAAACAAATCTAAGCATATCTCAAATTGACTATATGATATTCTTGAGAATATCTTATTTGAATCTGATTACAAAATTATTGCTCTCAATATATCTTTAACTATTAGCAAAACAAAACCTACTAAAAAACATATAAGAAAAAACTTTTTTTGGAAAAACTGTTCTAAAGAATACCTTAATAATTACTCAAATCAAATATTACAAAGTTTTCAACAACTTTAAACTAAAATATCAAATATTACTAATCAAAATAAACTTAATTTAGTTTGAAACAAAATACTGAAAACACTTTCCAAAGTTACTGCCAAAAATATTTCTTATAAAAAAATCAAAACAACTCATAAAATCAAATCTGATAAACCACTTAAACATTATTTACTTTACTATAGATACAAACAAATACAATATCTTAAAAATTATTTACAATTCTCTAATTTTATAATGTTCTTTATGTATATAATATTAAATATTCTGACAATCCTATTATTTATTCTCAAACTTCTAATAATTTTCAATTTATAATTAAACAAGAATTTATTGAAATTAAATTAGTACTCAACACTCACTATTAATAACAAATCAAAAAAAAATTCAACAAAAAATTAAAGATTATAACTAACTTTTCCATCTATAACAAAAAAAATTCTTTAAAAAAAAATATTCTTGAAAAATACAATAGTATATATATTAACAGATTGCTAAACTATAACCCTTTACTAATAGAAAAAGATCAAATTAAATAAGCTATTTATATTTATTTTTCTGAATACTTTAATGAGAAACCTCTTTAACAATTTCAACTCAACTCTGAATATTATAAACTTTACTAACCTTATCCTGAACTCAAACTATATTATTAAAATTTATTTACTAATATTTCTGATAATGAATAGCAAAAAACTATTTAAAATCTTTCTCTTTAAAAAGCTGAAAAACCTCTTAAAACCAATTATAAACATATTAAATATATTGACTTTGCTGGCCAAATCTCTCTCAAACTATTTATTAATAAATACTTTTAACTTTAAAAAATTCTATCAAATTGAAAAACATCTAATATCTTTTTTATTTTAAAAAAATCTTTATAAAACTTTATACTTAATCAAGTTCATTTTATTTTAATTATAGAATTTATGAAAAAATATTTTATAAAACTTTTTACATAAAGGCTTGATAATATTATTAATTTCAACAATCTTCTTTCTAATTTTAATTTTGCAACTACCAAAAACTTATCAATCCACATTCTGATTCAAATTCTTAATAATACTATTAAACACTACAAATACTTTAACAAAGAAGTATAAATAATGTTTTAAGATATGTCCAAAGCTTTTAATAAAATTAACATATCTTAACTTTAAGATACTTATAAAAGAATTAGCATTCCTTTACAAAGAATTCAACTTACTATTGAACTTCATACAAATCATTAAGCAAGAATTATTATTACATATAGGTTTACATTACTTGTTCATATTAAATCAGAAATTGAACAAGATAAAACTTATTTATCTTTACTTTGGAAAATCTACTATGATTCTATCTTTATTTTTATTTATAACAAATATAACAATCATCTATTCAAAATTACCTTCTTTTCATCTCTTATTATTATTTCAAATATTCCATCATCTTCTATAATAATACCTTCTATAATCTTTATGAATGATACTGTTTGGCATAATAAAAGTTCTAAATCTCTTTAATGTATTCTTAATGATATTCAAAAACTTTATAATTTAAATAATATTAAAATTAATTTAACTAAATCTGACCTCTTATATATCTCTTAAAACAAAAACAAACTAAATCTTATTATATCAAATCTCTACTATAATAATCAAATAATACCTTTATACAAACTTTATAAAACTATAAAATATATTTATATTTATTTTGCTGAAAATAGTTTAACATATAAAATACTCCAAAATAAAATTAAAAACTTTTTTACTTTAATTAAATTTAAAAAACTTACATCTAAATAAATCTCTACCCTTTTCAATATAATACTACAACCATCTTTATAATATCTTTTACAAATTCTATTAATTCAAAAACACAACAATAAAAACTTTTATATTTATTTTCTATTACAATAAAAAAAATGCTTCATCTTGCAAAAAATATATCCAATATTCTTCTTACTAATTTATTATCATTTAAACTTTTAACTCTTCAACATCTGACTCAAAAAATAGTAATATCTATAATGAAACATATTTTTTATACTACTCTTCTTAAACATATTAGTGTAGCCAGAATTAAAAATTGACTAACTAAAATATAGCAATCCTTCTTTTTCCCAAATATTGTTTATAAGTTTTCATTAAAAACAAAAAACTTTATATTTATTTTTCAACTTTTATTTTTAAATAATTTTAATATTTTTTTCTTACTTAATAATTCACTAAACTTACTACTAGTCAATATTCCTATATCTACAAAAACAATATATAATATTCTTTCATCTAATAATTCCTATTCTTTAATTAATAGTCTTTAAAACAATAAAATACTCTTTATTGAACAGTTTACAATAGCAGATAATTTATATTTCTTATTATAGAACAATATATATATATATATCAAAAAATCTACTTATAAATTTACCTTATCTTGGTTTATTAAACTTTTCAACCTTATTCAAAACAATACAATTTTTCAAACATTATTACATTTTAACTTATCAAATATTAATACTTTTACTAATTTCTTTAATATAATTATTTCTTATTATCTATTACCATTAAATAAATAGTCTTTTGTTCTTAATAACTTACAAATTCTCTTTACTAAAAATTTACTTAACTTTTTTCCTTTTATAACATCTTTTCTGGGTTAATATCTCTAATTTCTACTGACCTATTTACACCAATATCCTAAATTTTTATCAATATTTCTTATATTAAATTATTAAAAAAGAATAACAACTATTTACTTTACATTGATAATTATAAAATTCATGCTCTTATTAATATTCAATAACAAGCAATTTCAACCTCTATACTACTCTAACTACCAACTATTTATATTTCTGATACAGAAATTTAAATAATTCAAAAAAATATAACTTTCTCTTATTATCAAAACCAACTTACTAATCTATTTCTATTAACTAAAAATTTTTTAAATAATACTCATTTCTATACAAATGCTTTAATTATTAATATACAAACATTATATCTAAAAATTAGTATTGGATGAATTTTTGAACATAATACTTAAATCAAATTCAACTGTACAATTTCCTTATATCCTGATTCTACTTAAGCAGAACTTGAAGCAATTGTTTACCTTCTACTTATTCTATTAATAAACTTATAAAGCAATATACATCTCAACAATCTATTAGCTCTAAAAAACATTCAATTATTTTCTTTCTTACACAAATTCTTACATATTAAAAATTAGAATATTTTATTTATTATTTGCCACTTTATTAAAACAAAATCTTTTAATATTCCTTTTACAAAATTAAATCTTCTTTTAATAAATTTTTTAATAATTAAGCAGATCTCTTAGCCAAACAAGATATCTCTAAACACCTAATTAAATCAAACTTTACAACATTACTTTCTGATTATTTTAAATAACATAATTATATAATACTTACTAAAACCTGACTATTTTTACAAAACACAATTACTATACAGTTACTTTTTTTTGGTCATAAGTTAAATCCTTTTAAAACTTATTCTTTATTAAATAGGTAACAAATGTTGACATTATTAATTCTTTAAATAATAATCAAAAATTCTATACATTTTATTTTAAAATTATTAATAATAATCTACCTACTATGCAAAACCTTAATTTACAATATCTCTTCTTATATACTACTTTAAATTGTATTTATTGTTAAACTTTTGAAGATATATTATATCTTTTTATGTCTTAAACAAAAATATAATCTTCAACAAATTCTTCAAAATTTTAATTTCAAATACTACTCAACAATTAAATATCTCTTCTAACACTTTAAATAAAATCTAAATTATTTTGTCATAACAAACAAACACTTTACTATACTCTTATTTTCTTAATCTTATTTAAGGCCTCTTCTCTATATTTCAATATGATAATATTAAAATATTATTTTATAAAACAACAATATTCTTCTTAATAGCTCTATTTAATGCTTCTCTAAATTGATTTCATCAACATATATATCTATTATATAATATTTTTCAACAACAATAGGAAAAAGCTTGTAATATAACTAAAAAATTTAAATATTCAAAAATATATTTTTTAACTTTATCTTCTCAATCTAATTCTAATACTACCAATACACCTATTATAAACTCAACTATTTTTATTAAAAACTAGTTAATTCCAGGCTACACACTTACTAATTATATTTACTAAATACCAAGACTATTATCTTAGATTTCTTCCAATCTTTCTATATTTAAAATTAATTTGAAATAATTAATAATAGTGTTATATAGAAATAGAGGTGTAATGTTACATTAGGTGTTTTAAATAAGTAGTACAAATATAGTTTTGAAATCTTTAATATAATTACTTTTATTATCTAATAAAGTTTCTACTTTGGTATAACAAAAAAAAAATATTAAAATTAAAAATATTATATAAAATATCTTTTATATATTTGTTTATTATTTTAAATTCAATTTATATAACTGTAAAAAATACTATAATCTATTCTGTTTATTATATCTGATTATCATATTTTTATAATAAGCTTTACTATTAACTTACTATTATTATTCTCTTTTAAGAATAATTTATATATTTGTAAAAAACATTAATTTTATAAAATATCATAAAAAAACTTCAAGTTGTTATATATAAACTTCAGATAATACTGTTATTAGATATATAAAAATAATAAAATTTTTTAACTACTATTCAATATTAATATTTTATATAACTATATGAAGCTTAAGATATTTTATACAAATATTTATATAATCTTGTGCCAAAAAATACTATGACAAAAATTTTTAATTCTAATATAAATGTTAAATAACTATTACATATTATGTATATAGATTTAAATTTTGGGTCTACTTTAAATACAAAGTTTTATTATTTCAATATTTTATTACTAAGTCAATTAAGTCAATTTATAATATCAACTAAGAATTGATTAATAATTAAAATCTCAACTATTAATACTATATTATTGCATTATTAATTTATATTTTCTAATAAGAATATAGTGACTTGGTAAAGTAGATAAGTTGTTAACTCCTCAAATGATAAATTAAGTGTTCAAATCTCATTAATAATAAAAATTTAAATAATTACTTATGTAATATTTGTATTACAGTAATTATTTCTAATAATTAATTAAAATACTTATAATAATAGTTATATTAACATAATTGACAAGTTATGAGACATCTGTATAACAAATTATAAAAAGAATATAAACCAGCATTAAGTAGTACAAACATTAGATAAGTCCTTGTAACTGTATATATTTATTAAAATTAGAAAACAAGAAATTCATTTAGAAAAAACCTGAGTAGAGAGGTAGCACAAATTTTTGATGATACTACTATAAAGACTAGACCTAGAAAGCAGATATCAATGTAAAAGAATTTGACAAACAAGAATCTCAAGTAAGAGATACTACCAATTAGGTTATTGAAAGTCTCAAATCAAAGAAAAAAAATCTTGAAAGGTAAAACTTTGGGATACCAAAGACAGGTTACAATTCTTTTAGGCTATTTGAATTAGGTCAAAAATAAAAGTATATTATAAATATTAGAGATATATTATAAAGTGATACTAAGGTTTAGGTGAACTTTGCAAAGATGAATCCTATTAATAAAAACTAAAAATAGGTAGTTAGTTAGCAGAGGAGCCTCCTAGAGTCTTACAGTCAGATAAGATACTCTGAAATGTATAATGCTTAATATACATATAGATAAAGAAGTTAGAATTAGTTAGATAGCACTTAGGTATATGAAAACTTGTATGCTAATGTAGAACCTCCAGGTAAACTACTTAAATAGATAGCAAAAACTGTATATATGACTAGTTATATACTTATTTTATATAAGTTATATAATCATAATTAAAATTACAATAAAAATAGTAGCTACTAATAACTAACAACTTTAATAAAAGTAAAAAAAAAAATTTATATTTTCTAATTTAATATCTTAAGTATATAGTTTTATCTCTTAATCTGTAAAGTTTTCTAAACAAATTTGTCTAAAAAATTATTAAAAATATACTTATAATTTATTTTTTTTAATTTTTAAAATATTTAAATAAAATTTTATTTGATAATATTTGAAAATAAGGATTTTATTATAAGGGTGATGTCATTTATTACCTGATTTTTTTTATCAGGGAGGTACCTTCTCTCACTTTTTTTTAATATATACCTGATCAGGTTCTTTATATTAAATTTTAATTTTTTTATCTCTCTCCCTTCTTAAAAAATCAGGTAATAAATGATACTACCTTAACAGTATTTAATTTTTATTATAAGAAAAAAATATTTGTTATTTATAAACTAAAAATAGATAAATTTAGAAAAAAATTTTAATTAAAAAAATTATTTACAAATTTTTGATAAACTTTTTAAATATTAATTTTAAACCTATAGTTCTTAATACAATATTTTAGTTTATATAAAGAATAACAATTTTTATTAGTAATATTTTTGCAATTTACCTATAAAAATTTAGATTTTTACAAAGTGTAAAATTTATTTAACTTCAAAAACATATAAAATCTTAAAAAAATTTTAATAGTAAAAATTTTTAAATAAAATCTTTAAAATTTTAATACATAAAAATTTATTAATATTTTAGAATAAAAACTTAGACATCTAATCTGTGACCTAAACCTACAAGAGTGGCCAAGGCTAAAATTTTTATAATAAAGTTAATAAAATATGTTTTTAGGAATATATTTTATAAACAAAATATAACCCATATCATTAATAAAATATTATTTTATTTAAAAAATACTAAATACAATTTAATTTTCTAGGCAAATTTGCCTAAAATACAGTTTAAGAAATAATATTAATTGCAAATAATTTAAGGTATTTTACCTTCTAAAATTCAAACCAAAAAGTTTAGATTCACAATCAAAATTTTTTAAAAAATAAATCTATATAATAAAACATTATTTTTAAATGCCTGCTTGTTTTTTTTGTTAATATAATAATTATATCTAATCACATCTAAAGTGATCAAAATAAAAAAATGGTCATTATTGGTAAAAAAAAAAAAAAAAAAATTGAAAAATGATTAATTTTAAACATTTACAACATGCAAATAGAAAAATGTATTTGTCTTACAATTCAAAAAAGATAAAATTTGTTATTTACTAAATAAAAATGTCCATTCTTGAAATCCACTCATTCGAATCTGCCAATCTATTTTTCTTCTCTTTACTTTCCACTATATCAATTTTATAGTCACTCATGCTAGGTGGCACAACTCTGTCTTCAATATCTTTTTGCTTTTCAATTTCATCATCAACAACACCCCAAACTTTGCTTGGTTTTGGTCCCATCTGTAATTCCATTATTGCACCTTTTGAAATGTCGCTATGTCTAAACCAAGTTTTTTCCCATATTTTGTCGTTTAATTTAACATTCTGAACATACGGGTTAACGTAAATCGGATCGGAATTTCTTGAATTATTGGTTGCAGTTGAAGCAGAATTTGAGGTGTCGGAGTTAATAATAACATGATTTACAGGAACGGAGTTTAATTCAGAGTCTGGCTCAACAATATCAGGGAGATCTGGGATGTATGTAAGGTTGTGAGCTATAATCTTGAATGTTATTGGTGGTGAAATGGAGAGATATATAGTGATTTCTTCGAAATGTGGCGAGTTTATTAAATAGATATCTGTTCCAGCTCTGTTATTGTATAGCAGAAGCTTAAATTGTTTAATATTATCATTCATATAATTAAATATTTTTAATGAAATAAAATTTCTTACATTGGAAATAATCCAAGAGCGTTGAAAGCGTACCAACTTCCCATAGCTCCGGAGTCATCATTTCCTATAAAATAGAAATTGTGTTCAAATTGAGATAAATTGTCTTTAAATGAACTTAAACAAAGTTGTCCAAAATGCCATTTATCATATTTGATTGAGAATCATGCAATAGTAATTAAATTCCATTTAACGTTGTATGTAATCTAATTCTTGAAGAATAATACTTGGTGGTATAATAGTTGACGACAAAATTACTAAATTATGACATTGCGGAGTTTGTAAATTAATTTTGTATCGACTCTAGGTATGACTATACTTTTCATACAAATTGTATCCAAATATAGTATTCGATTTTGTTTAAAATACCCAAATACCAATAAATTTAAGAATTACGGCTTTGAATAAAACCTTTGGTATTGTAAGAAATAGCGTAAAAATATAATAAATGGCATTCATCTAATTATCGTATTATTATCTTTACAAACCTGGAATTCCGTCATTTCTATTTCCGAACTTAGTCTCCATAATTTTTCTAATAATGTCTACACTTTTATACTGCTTTCCAACAAAATGATACAAACAGATATGAAAAAAATCAGGTTCATTCCCTATGTTAAAGTAATTCCCAAGAAAAGTATGATCTGAGAATGTTTTGTCAAGTCTTTTTTCAAAACGTTTCGGACCTCCTGATAATTCGATCAATCTTTTCACGTCTTATTTGTTAGTAAAAAATATAAATAAATTAAAATTAACATTGTTCAGTCGTAAATAAAAGAATCCTTAAAAATACATACCAAAAGGTACATCCAAACTATACTCCCATGAAGTACCTTCATAAAATGTATTCCAACCTCCATCAAAATTTCTATCAACAACCCAATTCATATTAAATGATCCGTTTATATATTTTGGTATAATGAATCCTTTAACACCTATTTATCACAACACACAAAATAAATGGAAGAACGGATGTAAAAATGAAAGGACTGCATAAATAATTACCATCATAAACTTTTTCTGTACACCATAAATTCTCCCAACTAGTTGCACGCTTCCTGTATTTTATATAGTCATTGATTTTACCCAATCCTTTAAAATTAAAAAACATATATGCATGTGTCAACACATCAATACGCTAAGAATCTAATAAATAAAGAAAAATTCATAGTAATTAATTAATTAAAAATACCTTGAGAAACAAGACTAATACTATAATCATTAGCACTATACTCCAAAGTTCGACTACACTGAGCGTTAGCGTATCCAGTTTTACCATCATCTGGGAAAGGAATATAGCCATATTTTTTATAATCTGTTAAATATAATCGACCTTCTGCCAAGCCTTTTTCCCATGGATCTACTTCAGCATCTTTGATGAGAGCTTTGTACGCTAATTCCCAGTCTATTTTACCACTGACATCTAAATTCTTTAAGTATGTTTCTGCCTAGAATTAAAGAAATAATGGAGTAAACGACATAAAGTATTGATTTTTTTTAAATAAATATATATTTATGTAATTACCACAACCATATCAGCATTAGATCCACCTTGCGTAATTCCATTCCATGAACCACTTCTTCCATCAGGCATATAACCATCATGTACATAAGTATCGATTAGTGATCTAGTAATATCAACGGCACGTTCTGGTTGGAACAGTGTAAATAATGGGTTTGTCGTTCTATATTATTGCATATTTGTTGGTGAAATTAGTGAAGTGAAATATGTAATGTTATTCATGATAATAATATAGTTAGACTTCTCTAAATGCATCATATAGGTACCAAATTTTTAAGGGACAATAAGAAATAAGAAAAAGTGTGTTTATGGAAGCCAAGTGCATAGTTGTGCCAAGATTTAAGAGCGCATTTAAAAAAATCGTGTGCTTAGAGCAGTCGCCCAACGATCATAGTTGTCGGGGAAACTACGTAAACCCATTAATAAAGGATGCACTTGGAAAAGTTTCTGTAATAATAATTATTATTATAATTACGGTCAGACTTCTCTATAATCACATCCTATAATAATCACACCTATATAATCACCTAAATTTGTACCATAAATATAAAAAACCTCTAGATAAGAACAATTTGTTTATAAGCACATGTTTAAAAAAATTACTATCATCCCAACTGTGATTATAGAGAGGGCAGCGTTGACTGTATATGAGTAATAAATTTAAGATTGAAATTACCTGAATGTGTCCCACTATTGATTATATAAAAAAAATAAATACTCTCATAAATTATTTTGAGACTTGCAAAAGAAATAATATTTAGACTAAAGCATACCAAAGTGTAAAAATCTTCGTAATATGGTATAGGATTACCCTTTTTATCGACTGACTTCCAATCTGGATTCTCGCCAGTTCTGGATATGCAACAATAATAAACAAAGTTTATTCATTATCAATGAAAATATTGATTAATAAAAAAAGCCCACACACCTATCACTTGGGATAATCATTGTCCTATATAAACTACTATAAAACGATTCCGTAACATTTATAGTTCCGCCACTAACTTTAATCCTTCCCAATTCTTTATTCCAAGCATTAACGGCATCTTCTTTTGCCTTATCAAAATCCCAATCCGGTACCTCACTTTCAGCACTCTCACAAGCTTGGTCATCCGAAATGAATGAGATACCAACTCTGGAAACGATTACTGGGTTTTTGATCGTATCAAAAGTTAGAATCGCGCCAATCTTATCAACGAAAGATACGCCGATATAAGATGAAGTGTTTTTATTAATTCGATTATTCCACCAAGTCGCGTAATTAGTGGCGTTGACGTTGAATTGAGAACAAAAGAAGACACTATATTGACCATCGCTATTCCAGCCACCTTTGTATCGACCCGCCCCTTTTATTTGGTTGTGAGAAATAGAAGTGATTGCAGCACTTTCATATCTAGCACTGCAATTATTATGCAAATAAAGTATTTAAGTAATGTATGTAAATAATAAAGTTAGCATAAACAACATCAGTAATACATATATCGAAATACCTCCAACCAAAAGATAAAATGTGACTCAAATCAAGAATAACTTTTGCATCATTTTCAGATGGAGGAAAAGTATATCGATGAACACCAGTTCTGTGACTAGCAGTTAATTCGACCATGATTTTATAACGTTTTAATCCAAATTTTGAATAACCAACTTCAAAATGCTCAAACGACCTTTTAGATGAATATCCATCTAATCTGAGTTTGTCATCTGGCCAATCCATCACTGGTAATTGACTTATTACTCCATATTTTGGTTCACCTGATTTGTTATAAATTAATAAGTGTCGCATAATGTTTAAAGATGTTTATTCAACTTTTCTTTTTTTTTTACCTCCTGTTCCACTAACATGTAAATCTATTTAAAAAAGTTTCCTGCATGTAAGTTTAAAAAAGCGATTTAATCTATAGAAATATGTAGAAATACTTACGAGAGATCCCCGTAATAGATCCATGAGTAGTGTATCTGCAATCAACGATAAGCAATAATATTATTTTTAAGATTTTTACTTTATACTAGAGACAGGTAAAGCACTCGTGAATGAATACTATTCCATTTTCCTCCTCACAGGCTGAATGAATAATATTGGATACATATCAGAAGATTTGTCAACACTTATACATTCAACCTATGTGTGCAGAAAGTGTTGGGACGCCAGTAAATAAAAGTAAATAAAGATTCTAGAACCTTTTTTCATTTTATAAATCGTCCAACTCTTTCTGCTGAGCGATTATAAATTAAATAAATAATTCTTACCCTCCATTAAAGTCTGATTTATCATCAGTATCGAAACCTACTTTGACGATCCCAAAAGGAAGGCAAGGACCTGGGAATACATGTCCATCTATTAATATCAAGGAGAAAATGATGATCCATTGATTTAATTTCTGATTAACTCTGTGATTGGACTATTAAATTAAACATTACCTCTAGCGGTTCCGACAAGAGGATTAGCGTACTTGGCAACATTAACGACAAGATTCGTTTGATGATTTCCAGGTATATTTTTAATCTTGTATGTTATAATTAAGTATTGAAATATTATAAAGATTAAAACCAAAAAAACCCTAAATAACTTTCTATTCGTCCTATTCAATCTACGTATTGAATTTCGTAAATAAAACCAAATTCTCATTGTGATAGTTTTTTTTTTATACAAAATTTAGGATAAGGTAAAGCTATGGCCAGTATTCAAACTTGCTTTTTTGTTTTTTTTTACATATTATTATTATTGTTACTATATATAAAGTTTATGTATAATAATTATGCTGTGATACGTCCAATCTTTTAGATAAATTTGTTTAAGAAGGTTAGAAAACTAATTTTCTTAAAAACCTTAAAAAATTGCACGAATTAGAGATTAGTGTATTTGAAAGAAGCAAAACAATGTTAGTATAGTACAAATTAGGAAATTTAATAAATTGAATATTGACGATTCCTGTATTTTTTAAACCAATTTGTTTCTTTTTCCAAATTAATGTTGACAACTAACGTTAATAACGTTTAAAGGTCAGTACCGTTAGCGGAAAGAATTTTATAGATCATTTTGCAATTTTTGAAAAATTTGATTGGATAATCAAATTTAATTTTTAATACAATATAATTTTAGTGTAATGTTAACGTTAAATATTTTCATTTTGCTCGTTTTACAACAATGTACAAAATTGAAAATATATTTGAAGTTTAGCTTTGCAAACTTATATGTAGCATTCAACTTTGTGACGGAGAAGTGTTGCACTAATTTATATATAGTGTGTACAGAGCGCGCCAGGGCGACCACGAAAAGTCCAGTCAGATGATCTGCGCGCCACAGCCGCAGTACATCGGTTCGATATAGAAGATTAGTTGTGCGACCCTCTAACAGCTACCCCAGTGAGACCATGAAAGATCGTCGTATCAAAACAACTTTAATATGCGTAATATTTTAAAGTACTAAACCTCATGTTGAGGTTGGTATAGAGATTATTGTATACATCCTCTATACTAAAATTCCATGAGGAATTTTTTTTATTAGAGCGCAGAAAGTGGTTTCATAGTCAAAATTTTTAGTTATCGCCTGTTTTTTAAAAAAAGCGTGATTTTCACGTTACACCTGATCTAGTGATCTTATTGGCGACGATCATTCAAAAAAATCCGATTGGTGCATATACGACGATCTTTCATGGTCTCACTGGGGTAACGGTCAACTCTTCAACTCCTTCCTAAAAAAATATTAAATAAGTATTCATTTCTTGCAAGTCCTTATGAACTCATTATTTAAAAAGCGAAGAAATGATTTAATCAATATTTTATAGATGGTATAAGATTGGTATAAGTGACGAAAACTGTATGAGCAGAAAATTTATTAAGGTATAAAAATTTATAAAGAATCTTAAAGTATGTAAATGTTTATTTGCGCATGGTACATTAATTTTTTTTTAAAAAAATATAAATATTTAATCCCTTTACTCATTTACTAATTTACTTATTTCATCATTATTATAAATTATATCTAGTGATGGGAAAAATGCACATTTTATAATAACATGCGCATGATATCACATGATAAAAAAATGCAAAAAAAAAGAAAAACTGATCAAGAGGAGAGAAATCTTGATGGGATAAAATGCGCATGATTCTACAATCATGCACACGCATGAAACCCATCTCTAATTATATCACTCTATTATTTCTGATTCATTCAAAAGAGGTAAATACATTAAATATGGTTTTTTATTTACTAAAGCCCAAGTAGTCAGTATATGTCTTTTTTTCTTAACTGATTCTATTTCTTCTTTCATATTTGCTAATCTGCTCCAGTCTATCATTGCACAAACATGATGTCAGGTATTAGCCAATCGTTTAGTACAGATCTGTTTTATTGCTTACTCAATTAGAGACCATTTCTTCTTAACATAAATACGAACTTCTTCTTCTGGATTCATATTAATATTATCAAATGTTTCAGAAGAGAAAATATTAGTAGTTATAAGTATAAAGTTTATAAATTTATCATAATCGAGATCCTTTATAATAAAAAAAGATGGTATAGTCTCATGTTCAAAATCTTCTCTAATTAACTACTATTTGTTCCATTGGGCATGTTTATAATCTGCCGAACCAAGTGCTTACATATTAAAAAATGACTTACAATAAAAACAAAACAATTGCAAACCCAACAAGAAACTTTTATAAAATATGATCTAGGTAAGTCAGTTGGCTATAGATTAGCTAGTTTTTTTTTGTCTTTATTATTTTTATCTATACATATTTCTATTCGACATTCATCACTTGCACCCAGAAAATTTCATTCTTTCTTGAAAGCCTTCCACCAATATAAGCTTATTGTACTATTTAGAACTTGAGAAAGATGATCATTTTGTATTGGTATTACTTCATCAAGCAGAGTCCAAAATATAAGATCTAATCTAGGACTACTAAAATAATGTAAATAACATTATTTAATTATATTCCAGTGTGTTTCAATTTTTATTGTTGTTTTGCTAAGAGTTATTATAGATCTAGCTAAGCATGCTCAAAGGTGTCATCGACTAGGTAAATACCAATTGGTCCAGAGATATGTTCATAAAACTCACAAACCATTTTCGATACAAAATTAATACATTTCATTTACATAAATTCTTTTTATGTTAGCTAATGACAACATACCTTCTTGAGTATCAACTATTACCTGAGATTGGTAGTTGGATGAAAAAAGAAAATAAAGCAATGAAATTAAACTCTTTTATTTAATCAATAAATACATGTTACTTGATATTTTTGAGATATTATTAAAAAAAAAATTTTAATATTTTGTCTCAAAAATGTCGATATAATCAGTAATGTGTATTTTAAATTAACTCTAACTTATATAGTATTAGTGGATGCATGCTATAATCTTTCCTAACCAATTTCATAATTTGTTCATGATAGGTTATTGGACAAATGATATAATTTTGTAGATCTCAATCATATTCTGTTGGATAAAACATGGGATCAATAAAACCAAATCTTTTGCTACTTGATCCATATTGTAAGTTATTGATATTAGGTTTGAGTTTTTTGATTTTTTGTGTTTCTCCACTAATTTTCAGTTCAATATTCTTTCCATATGCCAAAGACAGAATTGAATGTTTAATGGTCTCTACACATTAGTCAACACATTTATTTCTCTGAAATCTTTATCTATAAACACAAAGTCTGGATTAATACTATCTTTTATAGTCATTAAAAATTGTTCCAAGATTTCATGGTGCCTTCCTGTACTAGTATTTATATTTTCTATCTTTGTTGTATCAATCATTATATAGGCAATTGGGAAACCTGCTCTCTCAATGTCGACTACAATGCTATATAATTCATACCGTCCTCTTGCAGTCCTGTAAGTTATATCTATATATATTTCTGTCATATTAATATCTTCAATATTGTATATGAAAAAAAAGAGTTAACATAAATTACAAAAATATTAATATTATTAATTAATATTTGATTCTTAGATATATATTCTATGAATGTTGCCAAAGAAAATGAGACTTTGGTTATTATTTGTCATAAATGATCATAAAATCAGATGAGAACCTAATTTAATATGAAATTTTGGAATTTTTTAGAGTATATTGTTCCAATTTTTTTTTTTTTAATGATATGTTATAATTTAAGGTTAGAGTTGCTTAGAAAAAAGTATAAGTAGATTTTAATAGATTTATATTATTAAAAAAGACCCAAAATTTCATAATTATCTGTGACATTATTTAATAAACTGAAGCCACATTTTTTCTTAACAACACTCATATAAGACACAACATATAGCTTTCATAGACATCAAGATATTTAAATACTTTGGTCTTTAATCTTATTTAATAATGGTATGGTAAATCTAATGATAATTGACTCTGAATTTCAGATATATAAGCATTAGTGAAAGCCCAAACTACTATATTCATCGAGCAGTCTAAGTGCAAACTCAACAGAGTCATTGTATTGCTAAAATCTATTCTGATTTGCAATAGATTTCCAGTAATATATTTGCTTATGCGAATATTTCAAAATATCAAATTTTTTGCATTATAGATAATTTATTAATTCAGTTGTGGTAAGATGCATATGTGTATTTATCTTCTTTTTTAGTTCATCAGACATTTCATCAATAAGGTCTGGGTGTAGATAAAGGAATCCATGATATATATTCACTATTGCTACACCAAATGTCATGTCAACCTTTACTGTGATCTGACCTCTACAATTGTAATACTTACATCGTTTATGGTTCGAGTCTTTATACAATTCGCTCTGTGCTTCATTCAACTGACAATATAGGTATATAAATATATCAGCTGAACTAAATTTTTTTGATAGGTCCACCTTTTTATAACTAAAATATTTTTTATTAGATATTAGAATAAAAAAAATTTAAATATTATAATAAAAAAAATAAAAAAAAATTTAAATATTTATATTAAAAAAAAATAAAAAAAAATTTTATTATAAAATTAGCACTTATTTTCATGAATAATCATTATTATTTTCAATCTCAATAATTATAAGATCTGCTACTTTTTTTAGTATTATGTTTTGAATAACTTTATCAATATGTACTAACAAATTTGTCTGATAAGTCTGATAAATTATATTCTTTATTTTATTGAGTTTTACATCATCTGCTAACTCTCAGATTTTATGTTTAACAAAATCTCCAATTTTGAGATAGTCAATCTCAGCATATACACTGTCATCAACTTGTTTTTCTTGATCAACATTCGTGATCAGATTTTTCTGATTCTGTGTTTGACTCCCTTTCTTATTCTGCATGCACTTCTCTTTCCTCTTTTTGTGATTATCGTTATATATGATACATGTCTTGTAACATGTATTACCCCAAATAAATTATTTATTAGAACAGTCAACTTCACAGTTGCTACAACGAACTATTTTGTAAGTGTATGTTTTAGTATATGGGTAAAACTTTAGGTATATAATCTAAGATTGATAGAAGAATCCAATAGTTAAAAAATTTTATTTAGTATTTCATTTATTATAATAGATATTTATAAAAAATAGTCAACATATACATGCTATTGTAAAGAACTAGATAGGTAATTATTTGCAATGCTTAATAAAAGGATATTAAAGCATGATAATTGTCTGCTATGTTTGATAAAAAAAACATTTAATTACAATATTATTATGTTAGAGACAAGAATGATTACAATTTGATAAATCAAAATGTATGTGTTTCTCTATTCAGACTTTAGACATTGTCTTCATGCTAAGTATAATATTTTAATGAACATGCAGCTTTTCTTTTGTTTAAATTCAATTAATTATTTTTGTAAAATCTTTTTTATGCTGTGAATTTGGCTAGGTTTACTAACTTGATTTGATAATTGTTGCAAGGTATTTTTATTTGTGTAGTGAATTTGACTAGGTTTACTAGCTATTTCGATTATAGGTTATTTAGTATGATAATGGTTAACTCAATCTAATCTATTTGAAGTGAAGAAATAGATAATTATATAATTTAATAAATTAACCATTTTATATGAACAAATAGTTATTAAATATAATTAATTAACTTTGATCAAGATAATTTTATTTGAATAAAGGTAATTTAAATAACAATTACGAAATTGATAATTTTAGTATAGCCATTTAACAATTGTAAAAAATTGTATAAGTCTAAATGTTAAGCAATACAACACTGCATATTTTGAAATTTCATTCAAACATATTTGACCATTCCATAATATACATGTTTCAAACTCAATAAAATTCAATTAAATGGATAACCCAGTTTTAAAGATTTGCAATGATTTAATTGCAAATAATTATGACAACAGTGAGTTTAAAGATCATATAAAATACGTTCTCCCACTTGTCTATAAATGATTGATTAGAAGTACATGATACATGTTGAAACTAATAGTAATAGACAAAAATCCTGAGTGTATAGAAGATTATAACACTCATAATAGTGAATTTAATCAAATTAAACAATTTATTGAATTTTTTTCTGTGCACATTTATGAGTATGAATTATTTGTGAAAATGGATTACATAATTTTATTATATGTAAGGTTATACGATTCTGATGACGATAAAGAAGAATATAAATTGCATGACTACCAATATACCGCCAAAGGCCTAGAGCTATGTAAATTTGTTGAGTTGTTCTATGCGAAAGAGAAATGCAGTTTAAGTTTTCAAAGGCTCTATGATCATTGTTATTTTTATCATGATAATAAGGATATAGAGCATTTATTTAGAAAGAATTTTCGTGTCTTTGATGAAAGTTGTTTAAGCTCAAATTAATAAAAAGATCGTACTACGCGGCTGTGGCGCGCAGATCATCTGACTGGACTTTTCGTGGTCGCGCTGGCGCGCTCAGTGTGTACATATGTGTAACATTTCATCCTAATTTCTGCAGGTAGAATTAGAATTAGGTACAGTATCGATATCGGTATATAAAATTTAGACGTGTGTTCATTGAGAATCATAAATATGTCATATTCTAGATTGGAGTCTACTCGATTTAAACTGAATTAATCCAATTAAACGGATTATGCAACTCAAGGAAGCTTTATTATTAATTAGGTAAAATCTCTATTTGGCAGGAACGTGGGGATTTTGAACTTTATAAAGCCTATAAGTATATATGTCTTCAGAAGATCCCCATATTCCTGCTACTCGGGAATATTACACCTTCATGCGATGTTTGTTGGTGATGATCTGCTGCAGACTTTTATCTGATTTTCTAGTATTAAAACACTATATATACTTATAAAAAATACAATTTGAAACGGTTTTTCTAAATCACACCAGTAGATTATTGTTAGGCGGAACTATTTTTGGTAAATGGCGAAAGTTGAAACCAAACCCGGAGAAAATCGAAACTGGTGAAATGTCGAAACTCTGGCGAAACGCCAAAACTCTGACGAAACCTGGTAATGCCAAAACACCTGGAGAAAGTCAAACACAACGAAGATCAAATCCTCTAAGACTTTGGAAAGACTGAACCATGTTGTTAAATCAAAATATGGCTTATATAAAATTGTACAAAATCAATAAACAAAACGATAGCCTTTCGTTTGTATTTGAATACTATTAAAAGAAAACTAAAAGAAAACTATACTTCAGGCTTTTGAACTTATAATAAATCAATTCAGCTTTGAATATTCAGGTCTGAAATCTTGATTTCTTTTAGTAGCGTTTAAAATAAACTTATCTAAATATTTAAATAAAATTGTTGTTATAATGTTAAGTTTTTTTTAAAACTTTAATAACATATGTAAGTAATTTTTTAACATTATTAGTATCGGAATTATTTTCCGATTCTCTATTTTATCTGACTTAAATCTCGGGACTAATTTCAAGGAAATAATTGTTGTATTATTAACTTATAATGGATCAAATATAATGAAATTTAGATTATTGATAAAAAGGCGTCATGTGATCATGCATGTACAGTAAGGTAGGAAAATGACAAATTTTTTAAAATGAATTTTTTTACATAAATCAATTTAGAATAATGTTAGAATCATTTTTTAACTAAGGTATAAAGGCAGTAATATTAATAAAATTCTGCAATATAGCTTATAAAAGTTTACATTTTCTTATGATTTATTATAAGAATTATAACATAAAAATTGATTTTCCGAAGATCTTTTTTTTGTTGATTTCCCCCTTTTTTGCAGAACATGACCCATATGATTATTTTCTATTCTTGCCTTTTTTACTAATTTTCTCATCCTTTACTAATTTCATTACCTTTTCTAGTGTCGACATCTTTTATCAGTTTCGCCAGTTTCGCCATTTCGCCGTTTTAATTTTTTTTTAGCAAAAGTCGGAACTAGTTTCGACTTCACTCGTAGCGAAACCTCTAGATTTCGCCTAACAACACTAACCAGTAGCATTCAAACCAATATTGCTTTATTACAAAAACTAAGTAAGTAATTAATGTCTAGTCAAAACCTTTTTCACACGATGACGAAAGATGGAACCCGGCAAACCTCAAATTCTTCTGGCGAGAGATTGGGTTTTTAATCACATTAAATTAAGTATAATATATTTTTGAAAATTTATTAATTTACAAGTATATGAAACACTGGGGTTAGGGTTGTTAATGGGTTGGGTTGGAGTGGGTTGGATTGAGATATTCCTCAGCCCACTCCAACTTGAGTGGGGTTCACTCTGGAGCCACTTCAGATTTACTTATAGCCGCTCCAATTTGCTTCTCCAACATATTTTAACCCACTCCAACTTGGGTTGGTTCACTCCAGAGCTGCTCCAGAGTATGTCACTCCATTAACAACCCTAACTGGGGTTATACTTCAACTAAGTAAATCAAATTTATACAGTATCAGGTCACTTTAATATGTAATTATTAAGATATTTTTTAACTAGAATTTGATCATTTCGAAAATCATACATACAGTTATTGTGAATTACGAAATAAATATAAAACAACCTAAATTTTTTTAGATGCTCAGGTCGAAGTTTTCTTTTCAAAGTTTTCTAGAAACTAAACGTTTCTTAAACAGTACAATTGATGACTTTTTTATATAATCTTATAAACATTTTTTCAATTCTATTATTTGTAATATGGGCATTAAAAAAGATGCATTTTGCAATATAACTTAATTATTTGTTTTGATTTTTGAACTTACGAATTTCACGATTTTGATTAGTCAAAGGTGACTATCAGGTATATAATAAAAAGGTGAACACCCTAGTTGCGAAATAGTGAAATCCACTACGTATGATCATCACATGAGGGTGAAATCCGCTTTTATATAATAAAAAACATAATAAAATGCGGATTTAATCCTATCTACAAAGCAGATTACACTATTTCGAAACTCAGGTTTCACCCTGTTCGAAATTAATTCATAAATTTATATAAATTAATCAATCAAATTCTTTGATTATATATATATATTTTCAGGTTTAAGGGTAGTGGTGACGTAGATCATTTGTCATATGATTTTCCTAGCAAATAAAATTTTTTTTTTTTGTTTTTTTTTAAGGTGATCTCTTTGGTCTTTTGACTTTTATTAATCACTTATTGGTAATGTGATTTAATGAACCACTACAGGAGAGAGTACAATTGGCTACATGTGTAACTTTTCTATATTACCTATTTAAGGAGTCTGCCTGAAGGTTCTCTACTAATTGCTGTACCTAACATCTTTGCTTGGATGTTCCATTTTAAATCCTCTGAACTTGTAACCTGTATTAATTCATTGAATTATATTCAGATGTTCAGATCATCATTTCAACCTTAGAATTAATTTATCTTCGAAATAAATCTCCTAGAATTTTCTGTATTTATTTTTATAATTGACCTAGTTATTGTTATAGCAGAATCAACATTTACAATCAGGATTTAATTATTAAATCACTATGTTCTTATAGAGTTTAATTAGGTCTCAGCATTTATTTCACAACATAATCTTGATATTTTAGTATATTCTTGCCTTTTCACCTATTTTTTTACCAAATTTCTAATCCAAATAGTCTATGTAAGACTATAACCAGTCTATCAATATATCAGGTCAGCTCGATATCCTTTTCTTCTAGTTTATTCTAGTAGCCTGATTGGTGTTATCTTCAAGACTCTCAACCTGAAAGTTCTTGTTCATTTGATTACTATAACTAGATACTAAATCTTGATATTTGTTTTGCTGAATTAGCCTTTACAGTAAGATCATTAAAGATCTTGTTATTTCTTTATTTAGATTTTCTCAAATGAACTTCTTATTATACAATTTCAACAGATTTACATAGTTACAAGAACTTATCTAGTGTTTGTACCATCTGATTTGTTGGTTTGCATTCCTTTATATAATTTTAATATTGCATAGATATCCTATAACCTGTTAGTCATATTGGTATGACTACCATTACAGGTATCCTAATCCAATTATTAGTAATAATTATCATAATATAAATATTACATAGATGATTATTCAAATTTTCACAATCGATAGCATTTGAACACTCAACCTACTATTTGGAAAGTTAATAACCTGACCTCTTTACTAGGTCACTATACCCTATCTAGTAAATAAAATTTTATATATAAAAAATATATATATTACTAATAAAAGTTTTTAGTATTATATATATATATATTTTTTTGATATTAAGATAAGGCCTTGTTTATATCTTTATTAATAATTTAAAATAGTTATATGTATATATACTATAACTGAAGCCAACACTTACAGTTAGAGTTAATCATTAAACTGCTAACTATACAACTACTACTATTTATCTATAACCTAAACCTACTAGAATGGTCAAAGCTTACCTAGATTTGAATGTTTAGTATATAGTTTGATGATATGCTATATTTAATCTATAGAATAAACCAAATATTAATTTTGTGAATTGCTTGGCTGATAAGAGGATATATATTAGAGTAGATATGTATTTGATCTGGAAATCCATAGAGGCATGAATAAATATAGTTTCTATGAAAATATGTATGCCTAGTTGCTAAGTTAGATAATATTGAAGATTTGTTGATTAGTTAAGATTAAGGTCTATTTAGCTATTTTTTCTAGTTAGAGAAATGAATGCAATATGTTTTTCATAATTGTTTAAATGATTGTTCATTAATATTGAGAAGAATATTAATAATAACTTGGAAGACAGTTTTGTATAATATGTCAAAATTTTAAACTTTTATATAAGTGATTTTGGAATAAATTATTTGAGAGTAAGGTTAGAATAAAATATATTAGGTAAGATGTATAAGGAATTAAAAACTGAGTGATAAAGAATTTTATGAATTAGATCATTTTTTTAATAAGTATTGAGATCAGGTAATTTGCTAAAGATAATTTGATTAATAGTTGTTTAAATAATTTAGTTAAACAAAAGTGTATTAGTACAAATACACTAGTGAGAATAAGAGTTAGCTAGATTATAGTGAAAACAATTAGTATCTGGATATTAGTTAAGGTAAATAGTATAAAATAGTTAGTATATTAGTAACTTATTAAGAAGGATTTTGATTTTAAAAGATTTTAGTTGATTGAATCTAAAATTAGTGATATTGTATAAGAGTTTTTAATTATAATTAAAGTAAAGCCAAGTGGATCTCCAATAAATATTCTGATTGAAGTACAACTACTCACTATTACATTTTTAAAATGTCTATATAACTAATATGTGGGCTTTATATATTTGCTTGATGAAATATCTTATAGGAAGTTCTATGTAATGTTGCTCCTATTAAAAAATATAATAAGAATTATAAAGATTTGTGTAATTAAATAAAAGAAGTAGTGATAATGGATGTTGTTTGGCAAGAGAGTCTGCTTGCTCATTAAGATTATTATCTAAATGAGTTTGCATTTTGTAAAAAATAATTTGTAATTTGTGTAATTTAATAATATTAGAAAGAATATGCCAAATAGGCCATAAGTTAAATTTGAATAACTTATTAGAGTGATTTAAGTAAAATTAAAAGTTATTAAATTTAAAAATTACTGATTAAGAATTAGTAAAAATATTGACTACTGAATTGTATAAAGCTATAGAGATTGTAATAATAATTGAGAAAAGCTCAGCTTTATATGATGAGGGCCAGAATTGTATTTTAGCAAAAAAGAAGAGTTAATAGTTTAATTATTATTATTAACTTAAATCTAACTAATACTCATTGTGTATTGGTCAGTACTAATGTTGATAACTGAGCCATCAGTATAAAAAAACAATTGTTAGTAAAAGTAGTTAAGTTAAGAGATAGATATAAGTTTGTTGATAATTTTATTTGAAATAAAGATTTTAGAAGTAATTGAATTAAAAATAAGAATTATAGGTAGAGAAGAAATACAAGTTAGATGCTTGACTGCTGTAGAGTAAATAAAATTTAAGTAATTTGCATTGAAGTTGAGTTGGTATTTAGAATTAGTTCTGTCAAGAAATTGTGTTGAAATAATTGCAGAAACTTCAACAGTATAAGTTTGGTTAATTCTGTAAGAATTAAAATGATATCCTGTACATCATTTGTATTTAGCAGAGGGTAAAAAATAGAATTTTAAATAATTTAAATCTATATTAGAAATCCAATGAGTGATGGAGTAGTAGTTAGATGAGAGGAAGTATTTTTATATTTTTCTAATAATAATTTTTTCATTATAATATAAAAATAACCAAAGTTTAGATTTTGTAAGTTTTTTAAATATATTAATAGTATAATAAGTATAAGGATTATGATCAGGTGATTGGTAATATAATAACCAACTAGGTTATAATGAGGTTTTGTAAATCTGAGTATTATACCAAGATGGAGTATTTAGGATGAACTTTGTTTTTTGAATAATTTGTTTTTTGTTAATATGTATAGTTATATTTGTGTTTTTGTAAATACTGAGTGCAATACATATTAGAGCTGTGCATAGTGCTTTGTTAGTGCTTGGTCAGCTATCTCTTAGATTGTAGGCCAACACAGGCAAATTTGCCTATGTTTTTGCATTTTTTTAGCTCTGATCTACTTTTTTAAATTGTTAAAATATATAAATAAAATTTGGTATAATAATATT
>CAJVQA010000389.1:0-35391 GCA_910591915.1 Cetraspora pellucida
CTAATAAAATAAATATTAACCTATTAAATAGGCAATTAAAACTAATAAAATAATCTATAAACTATGTAAAAATATTAAAAAAATTATAAAATATAATATAGAGCTAAAAATAAATATATACTAATATAGAAAAAAAAATAAATTCTATTACAGTATTTTAAAGGATTATAAATATGAGAAGTAGTTACAAAAAAAAAAGAATCAGATATTGGGTTATTAGTAAACCAAGAATGGGAAAAACATAGGGGAGAAGTTTATAAATTTAAAGAGTATCTGGTCAGAGCAAGGTTCTACTTTAGTCAAGTAGAAATTATAATAATAGTAGTATATATTCTTCCAAATGACAAAAACACAACTAAGAAATTATAACAAATAATAGTCAGGATGTATATAGAAAGAATATACAACTTGCAGTTTATAGTTATAGGTGATTTTAATCACATAGTTAGTAGCGAGTTAGACAAATTAAGTAGTAGTAGTAGCAGTAATTTCAAGACCCTTCCTTTATACAGATGGTTGTTAAACTAGTAGTTTAGTAATATATATAGAATATGTAATCTAAAGATAAGAGGTTATACATAGTTAGAACAAGGTGTACAAACAAGGATAGACCAAATATGGGTTTTAAAAGAACTACAGCCAGGTGTAGAGTGAGCAGAAATTATCAATACAGAGTTTATAACAGCCAGTGATCATAGTATTGCTTATGCATTATTATCCTTTAAGCATTTAGTTAAGACATGAAGCATAGCAAGTATGAAAAGAAAAGATATAGCAAGAACAATTTATCTATATAATAAGGCAATGAATGAAAATTGGAAAGATTATCAAACAGACCTAGAACATTATTTGTTGAAGAATAAGAAGTTCAAAGTATTTAAAGAAATAGGATATACTTTTAATATAGATAAAGCTTGAAACATAATATCTAATGCAATAAAAAATATGGCTAATAAAAACATATTTAAGAAAAAAATAATACAAGAAAAGAACAGTATTAAAAGAAAGAAAAAAGCAACAATGCTGCATAAAGGAGCTTTGCACTCAGCAAATTGCTACAAAAGATTAAAAAAGCAGTAGACAGGGAGAAGTTCAAGCTTAGATTAGCAAAGTTCAACTCAGAAATAGAGAGGATAAACAAAGTATACAGTCTAGAAATAAGATATATTGAAGATGATAATGCAGCAGATCTTGCAAGGTGGAGTCAGTTAACAAAGAGGCAGTGGCAAGCACTAAAGTTAGTTGAAAAAGTAGAAGAAGATAAGTATATGAAAGTTGAAATTAATGCTGCAATTAGCAGAAGGTGTAAAAGAATTGATGAAGAAATAGAAAGAATGCTTACTAGTATTTTAGACAGACCATATAACAAAATCAGAATTGACCAGGTGTTGAAACATAAAGAAGAAAAGTGCATCCTATATAATAAACCAAGTACAGTATTAGAGCAAACAAAAAAACATTTTAGTTTACAGTTTAAATAAAGAAATGTAGTAAATGATAAAAAAGTAATAGAAGAGTTTTACAAACCACTTATAGAAGTTAAAGAAGAGTGATATAGGGCCTTAAGGGCAGAAATATCAATTGATGAATGACTAGAGGTGATTGGAGAAACAAAGAATAAAACTGTCTCTGGTCTTTCAAATATTGAATATAGGTTGATTAAAGGTGCAAGTAGAACAACACAAGAAATTTTTAGAGAATTTGCAAATACATGCCTTAAGCTTGAAAAGATACTATATAAGTGAAAGTTGGTACAAATATACCTAATACCAAAAGGTAAAGACTGGAACTATAATTTCTGTAATGTCAGGCCAATTGCACTTCTAAAAACATTTAGAAAGTGCTTAACAAAGGTGTTGGTAAAAAGAATGTCTAGAATAATAGCAGAAAAAAAAATTCTTAAAGGTCCAAATTATGCAAGCTTACCAGAAAACTTAACAGAAGAAGCAATCCATATAGTGAAAATGTTAAGAGAGGATGCTAAAGAAAGTGATAAAGAGCTGTGGTTGTTAATGCAAGACATGAAGAAGGCATTTGATTCAGTGTCAATAAGGTCACTTCATTTGGCATTACAAAGAATTAAGCTGTCAGAAAAAATAGTGAAATTCATAATAAAGCTGTATGATAGAAGGAAAGTTAGCATTATAACAGAATTTGGGACTACAGAGGCATTTGTTGCAGGTGATGGAATTGAACAAGGAAAAACAATTTCTCTATTGGTTTGGCAAATATTTTATAATCTGCTTTTAAAAAGAGTTCAAGATAAAATGAGTCTAGAATATGAAATTGAAGTATATGAAGTACTAGATCTACAAATGAATAAAGTTAAAGAAAGAAGAACAAGGCAAGCAGCAATAGCTTATACTGATAACATAACCTGAATAGCAAAAAGCAAAGAGAAGATGCAAGCAATTGTGCAAATTTCACAAAAATTTTTCAAGTTCAATGATATTCTGATTAATAGTACTAAGTCAAAGTTGTTGGCAATTAATCCAAGTATAAGAAGTAAAGAAAGATGGGTAGTAATAGGTTCAGATTGAGTATAGACTAAAGGAAAGCATATACTAACAAGAATGTTAGGAGTCTGGTTGAGTATAGAAGTGAATGAAAGATTAGTTAAAAAAAAGGTGAAAAATATTATACAGCAATTTATAAGAAGCTTACAGTCAAAGAAATTAACTATTAGTCAGCTAATATATATTAACAATATATGCATAATACCAAAATTGGTGTACATACTACAAACAGCAAAAGTGTCCAAAGAGTGCATAAATCACTTACATCAGCCAGTAATTAGATTAATTAAAAACAAACTAGGTCTGCTGGCAACTGTAGGAAATAGCATAATTGCACATCAAGGTTTAGGAAAATATAGAGTGCTGAGCCAAAAAGTATTTAATAGTCAGCTGATTTCTTTACAAAGAAAACTAAATGAGCCAGATCAAGTTAGTGAGATAACAAGAATACATGTGAAACAAGATTATGCTCTAGCAGGGCTGATATCAGAAAAGATAAATACAGCATATGCAAGTAATCTAAGAAAGATATAGAAAAGAAATCTTGCATGCTTGATATTGCTACAGGCAAGTGAAATAGGTTTAAAGATAAAGGCAGAAGGAGTCCTTTGGCAAGTTTTTGGTATAAGTAAAACTGTACAAAGCTTGTTGGAGAATGAGATATTTAAAATAGCTTGTAAAAAGCTAGTGCAGAGTAGATTGTTTTTTGTATAGTAATTAATAGATCAAGAAGATAAAAGAATGATTACATAAAAGAAATTTAGAGCATTACATATGAGTATACAAAAAGGATGAAAAGCAAAATGGTTTGCCAAAATTGAATAGAAGACTAAGTAAGTAGAATGGTCTGTCCTGAGTTTCAAATACAAGAGATGAACACCATAGCAATGAAAATTAAGGTTAAGAAGTTATCACAAGATAAAAAAAAACAAGAATAGGTGTTAGTAAACAAAGAGAACACTGAACCAATAGTAGGCAAAGTAGTCAAAAAGAAAAAGAAAAACATACTGATAAATCATTAGAGCACATCACAAGTTGAAGAAGAAAGTTACTCAGTACTCGTAGAATGTGATAAATATAATCTGAATAACAGTAGTAGTACAAGCAGGTGTTAACATTGGGTTAAGAAGAGCATAATAGTAGGAGTATTACCAGGAGTAAGACAGATATATAAGCAAAAGGTATCAGTCTTACTTGAAGAACTAAAAGAGTACAGTAACTATCAGATAGAAAAAGATAACATAAGTAAAGAAAGAGCCATAAGCAGAGAAATAATAGTATATAGTCATAAAATTAGTTTATTAAAAATGCAAGACCTAAATAGCAGTTTAGAGAGTATGCTACTAGAGCAGTTAGAAAAGAACATTATGGACGAGCATATAAAATACAAATTTTATACAGATGGGTCATTAGTAAAAGAAGAAAAGAAGTATAGAATAAGTGCAAGTTGGATGCAAGTTAGTAAAGATAAAAAAGAGATTATAATGGAGAGTAAAATTAGATTAGAGAAATGACTATCATCAACAAAGGCAGAGTTAGTAGCAGTATTAATAATAGTTTTAGTTGTAGCTAATAACAGTAAAGTAATAATTAAATTAGATAGTTCAGCGGCAATTGTAAGCTTGAAAAAAAAGAAGCCTATGTTTAATATTAGAGCATAAAGCAAAACCAAAAACTTCAGATTAGTAATAAAGATCAAAGATATGTGCAAGTCAAAAATATCAAATTAGTGCTAGTTAAAATTAAAGCATATAGTGGAGTAATATGAAATGAAAGAGCTGACAAACTTGTGAAAGAAGGCATACTATTAAATAAATGTTCAGACCTGAAACTTGAAAAAAACTGCTGATTTCCATGTACACTGTATTGAAAAGATTTAGTAGTAGAAATATCTACCAAAAAGTTTGTGAAGACATTAACAAACATGATAAATGATGCTAAATAGTGGTGCTCAAAGGTAGTTAGAGAACTTGAACAAAATACTGAAGTTCAAAAAGATTGAAAAGCATTATAAAAAGAAAACAGAAGTTTAATAAGAGTCAAATATAAATTACTAAAGGTAAGTAAGAAGATAGTATTTAGAGTCAAGTGTATAAGCAATAGTTTATCAGTTCTTGAAGTACTAAAAAAGAGAATACCAAACATATATGAGTCAGATAAATGTAAAGAATGCTATAAGGAACAAGAGACATTGATACATTTACTTAGATATAAAGAGTATAGTGAGTATTAGAACAATATTAAAGAGTTGGCATGCTGGTTAGTATAGAAAAAGCATAATAAAGTGAATAAAAGCAAGTTTACAAAACTCAAGTTAAACAAAATACTTGTTGGAAGAACTGTAACAGATAAGGTTAAGTATCGTGAGTCATGTATATGTGGCTTAGCAATAGAAAATATGTTTAAGGAATTATATATGAAGCAAGTATCATGAAGAGGTACAAAACATTCTGTGAAACTATATATTAAAATTGTTAAAGAAATGTTTAGAGAAGAAATCTGGTAAAGAAGATGCAAAACAGTAGCTAAATAGGAAGATGAAAATAAAATAACCTTTAAGACAAAGTGATGCAGAATAAAGAAAGATGAAGATGAAAAATATAGTTTAAAGAGAATCAAAAGTAAAAGAGATGACAAAAAAAGTACAACAAGTAAGATGAAAACTAGTAAAGATAAAAAGAGAGAAGTAGAATGTGTTCAGCTATTTAATAAAGAACTGGATGAGCTAGTGCAGAATAAAACAAATCCATTCTGGTTCAGTTCTTGACAGAGCTGACAAGGTCTCCTAGTTTAGACATAAACTGGTACAACAAGTCACATTTGAGTGCAGTTTCTGTACTTAGGTGATGCCAGGCTTGCAATTTCAAAATGTAGATTGTTAGAAATAGTTAATATTTTTCAAATAATAAAATTTTGTATTTGAGCTCTAACAAGACTATTAAAGAATAAAAAAAAAAAAAAACCTGCTCAGCTAAGTAAAAGAAGAGAAAATTACAATACTGAGAATTACTGAAATGAAACTTGCAAAAGAGAAAAAAAATTTTTAGTACACAAAGCAACAAAAAGATATATATTAGTTATTGAAATAGTGCAGCAGAAGACAAGAAAAAGGAATCAGATATAGGAGTATTAATAAAAGAACAATAGGCAAAACATGTAGGCATAGTTAAGAAAATAAATGAGTACATAATAGAAATTACATTATACTTCAAGCAAATAGAATGAATAGTAATAGGGGTCTATATACTACCAAATAATAAAGAAGTAGGAAGAAACATTTAACAAAAAATAGTAAAAATTATCACAAAAAAGAATAAATGAACACAAATAGTAATTATGAGAGACTTTAACTATACAGTAAACAATGTCCTAAATAGACAAAACTCACAAGCTGCAAGCTACAAAAGATTACCACTATTTAGTTAGATAAAGAGATAAAACTTTTATAATACAGTACATACAAAAAAATGCATCCAATTGAACAAAGATATACATAGTTAAACTCAGAAACAGCAACAATAATTAACTATATATGAGTATTAGAAGGACTAGCTTTAGATCTACAAAAAGCCAAAATTAAAGACATAGAAGAAATCACTGAAAGTGACCACAAGATAGTAATAGCTGAAATATGAATAAAATATATAATTGCAAAAAGTAGCAAAACAGAAGTCAAAAGAAAGAGCTAATTAAAAACAATATATTTCTATGATAAGTCAAAAGAAGAAGAGTAAAAAAGTTATGCACAAGAGTTACAGAAGCAATTAGAAATAAAAGAAACTTTAAGAAATATGCAAAGAGAAGAACAAGAAGAAAAAGAGAAAATACAAAAAATCAACAAAATATGAGATGTAATAGAGAAGGCAATTATAATAGCAACAAATAAATATATACTAAAGAAGAAGATTATAACACAATGATAAACAGAAGACATAGTCAAAAAGATCAATAACAAGGAAAAATTATTATAGAGCTTCAAAAACTAGTCAAGTATGCAAAAACAAAAAAAAGACAAAAAGTGACAGAAGCAGATAAAAGTGAAGTGAATAGAAACCTCAAGATGCTTAGCAAGAAAATTGATACAAGATTACCAAAAATCCAAAAACAATGGTTTGATGCTTGGATAGAAGATATAAAGAGCTGATAGAAAATTTTGCAAAAAAAAAAAAAGAAAGAATGTGAACAAAAACAAAGAAAACAAATAGAAGATAATATAGACAAAAGATCAAAACCAATTAAGAAAAAATGATAGCTAGTCTTTTAAACAAGCCATACAAAAAAGTAACATTCAACAGAGTAATCAAGTAAACAGAAGAAGAAACTAGGCTAGTGATAAAAGCAGAACTAATTAAAGAAACAATAGTAGAATACTACAAAAAACAGTTTAAAAGAAGAAATACAAAACTAGAAAAAATATTAGAAAGCTAGAAAAAAATCTATAAACTATAAGACTATATTAAAGAAAAATAGTATAAGAAAATTAAAAAGAAAATTGAAGAAGAAGAATGAAATAAGATAATTAAAGAACTTAAGACAGAAACTGCTTCAGAAATATCAAAAATAAGTTATATTTTAATTAAATGAGCAGGAAGAAAAACTTAAAAGGTTTTTAGAGCATATGCAAACTTGTACTTAGAAATAAAGAAAATACCAATAAAATGTAAAATAGCACAAGTATACCCAATTCCAAAAGATATAAAATAGAGATACAGTTTGAACAATATTTGTCCAATAGCTTTAATTGAAATATTTAAAAAGGTTGTAACAAAGTCAATAATGAAAAAACTTAGCAAAATATTTATGAAGAGAGAAATACTTAAAGGACCAAACTATACAGACCTATCAGAAAACTTGACAAAACAACTAGTACATATTCTAAACTTGATAATAAAGAGGTAAGAGAAAAGAATAAAGAGGTATAAATATTCCTGCAAGATATGAAAAAGGCATTTGACTCAGTTTACTTAAAAGTCTTAAGCTAGCTCTATAAAGAGTCAAAATATCCAAAATGACAATTAAATACATCCTAAACTTTTTTTATAAAAAACAACTTAAAATAATCACAGCATATAGTATGATAGAAGAAATAATAGCAGAAGATGAAATAAATCAAAGTGAAGTAATATCATCACTAATATGGTACCTTTTCTATAATCTACTATTAGAAAAGATACAGAAAGATAAAAGGTTAGGCTATACAGTAAAACAAAAGGTTAAAAAGAAAATCTACTATAACAATATTACAAGTCATTGCCAAGCAGCAATTGCATATGCAAATGATACAACATGGATTGCAAAAAGCAAGAAACAACTGCTAGAGATCTTAATGATAGCAGAAAACTTCTTCAAAATAAATAATATTAAGATAAATAGATCTAAATTAAAACTGATAATAATAAACAGAAAAGTTAAAAAAAAAAAAGAGAAATAAATTTTAGAGAAAGCAAGATAACAGAAAAGCCAAGAAACAAAATAATAAAATGCAAGAAGTCTTAGTAAAGAAAAAAGTAAAAGAAATAATAAGCCAAACAATAAGAGACCTTAAATATAAAAAAATAATACTGAACTAGATAGTATATATAAACAATATAGTAATAAAACCAAAATTAAGCTACATATTGCAATTAATAAAAATATCAAAAAAAGTAATAAATGAAATACACCAACCAATAATATGTTTGACAAAACAAAAAAGTGGCTTATTAAAAACACTAAAAAACTGTATAATAGAACACAAAGTTCTTGATAATTGCAAAACTTTGTGACAAGAACTAATAATAAAATAAATAGAAGGCCTAATATCAAGACTAAACAGAAAAAATAAATTAGGATAGTTAACAAAATTGAAAATAATGCAGAGTTGTCAAAGAGCAAGTTTAATAAAAGATATATAGAAGTAGAAAAATTGTTAGAAGACAAGTTATATTAGAAGAACAATTTAGCCTGTTTAATGATAGCTAAAGCAAAAGAGTTAGAAATAAGTATAAATACAGAAAGTGAACTATAAACAACAAATAACTACAGTTCTAGAATAATTAAACTAGTAGAACCATAACTATGAAAAAGAAGTGAACTTAAAATAAATGAAACTGGACTAATATATCTAAATCAACTATTTAACACAAAAGGAGAAAGACTAATAACATGACAGTAATTTAAGGCCTACTAGAATTAATTAAGCAAAAACAAAAAGACAAAGTAGTTCAAAATGATAAAAACAAAAGTGCTTAACAGAATTGAAAGCAGAAAAGTTAAAGAATAGTTCAAAACAGACAGATGTAATATATAAGCAATAAAGATTAAGTAAGAAATTCGGTCAAATAATAGGTGAAAAAAAAAATGAATAATACATGATATAACAGAGAATAGGCAAGTAAAAAAAATAATTAAAAAGAAGAAGAAGCTATTAGTAGAACATTAGCGAATGCATAATATAGAAAGTAACTTAATAACAAAAATCAATAAATGCAATAGGTGTTTAAGAAAAGAAAAAACTGAAAAAATAGCTGTCAATATTAAATAAGAATCAATAACAAAATAAACATAATTTCAGATATGCTAATAGAGAAAAACAATAATATAATTAAGACAGCTACTGACCAATTAATAGGATATACAAGAACAGAGAAACTGAGAAAAAATAAACAAAAGCTAATAGGACTAAAAACATTAAAAGGCCTAGAAATAAAATTAATTAGGAAACAAAAAGTAAGAGAAAATGTTAGTTAAGAGCTAGTAGAGATCTTGAGAAAAAGTATATTGAGAGACAAAAACAAATATACAATATATACAGATAATGCAGTAAATAAAAGAAACAAAGAAGAAACAATAGATAAAAATATGGGTATAGGTTAGGTACAAATAGTTGAAGTATAAAATTGGTCAGAAAAGAAGGTAGCATTAGGAATAAAAGGATGACTTATGTCTATTACAGCTGAGATGCTAGCAATATAGACAGCAATTTTAACAATACCAAAAGATAAAAAAATTAGAAATATTTACAGATAGCAATGCAGCAATTAGAAATATTTATAAAAACTTAGCATATATAGATAGAAATGAAGTTTTCAAGAAGAAAAATGTGCTATGGGTATTGAAAATAATAAAACAAAGAACATACAGATAGAGTGAATTAAAGTGAAAGTTATAGTAGAAATAAATAGAATGATAAAGCTGATAGCCTTGCGAAGAAGGGAACATTAAGTAGAAAAATAATTTTTTTAGAAAAAGTTAGCCATGAAGAAATAGAGTACTGCCTAGAGTAAAAAAACAAACAAATAGACATACCAGCAAGACTTTTATATAAAATTGTAACAAATGCCAGACTAGGAGCAGAATGGAAGAAAACAATAGCAATCAAGAATATAGAACCAGAAGCAGAAATAACAACTTACAATTGAACATACTTTTGAAAAAGGCTGAAGTCATCTAAAGGAGTATACTGTTTGATAAGAAAAAGCAGTACAAGAAGAAATACTTTTATGAAATATATGTTGGACAAACTTTTGACATTAGAAAAACTTAATAAAAGAAGACCAGATATATATATAACAGCAGAATGCCAAGTCTGCCAAAACAGAGTGAAAGAAACATAAGAACATTTGGCATTATGTAAAGGACAAACAAATTTATAGAAAAGAATACTAAAAGTATCTATTGCAATAGCATGAAAAAGTTTAAAAGAAGAAGAAAAAATACAAGTCCTACTTCATGTATTATATATATTACTTTTTGAACAAACAGAATAAAATGAAATAGAAATAAGAAAAGCACTAGTCAAAGGCCTAATTCCAAAAATAGCTTAAAACAGATTATCTCAAATATTGAATACAAAAACAAGACAATGTTTATGAACATAGTAGCAAAAACAACATAGAACATATTCTATAAACAAGTTTGAAGAATTTGCTATGAAAAGGTCAATATATAGAAAAAAGAAAGAGGAATAATAAGTAAAGAGAAAAAAAGAAAATTGAAGAAAAAAGGAAAGTCAAGTAAAAAAGAAAAAGGAAAGACTAGTTAGCAAGCAACAAAAAAAGAAAAAAGAAAACAAAAGAAAAAAAAGAGTAAATAAAGAAAGAAGTTAGAAAGACAATCAACAACTTGTTGTAGAAGAGGAAAGACCCTTTTATTATAGACTTTAAGTAGTTAAACAAGTAGCTTATTTTTGCTAGAAGTAATATGGCAGATTGTACTTAGACACCATTAAGATAGCCAGGTGATGCTAGTCTTAGTTGTTAGATAAATTTATATAATTATAGTAGTAGTTTTAAAAATCTTAATAAAGCACTAGTATGACTGCTTATAAAAAAAAAAATACTAAAATCTACTTTGTAATAATATAAATACAATACAGATTAGTTGTAAAATATATATAATATATATTGTTTTAACATATTTTGAAAAAATGCTTAAAAAATCATTTTTATTAATTGGATTTTCAAAAAATCTACAACTATATAATTTATTATTATTATTATTATTATTATTTTTTTAAGCAGTCATGGTAGTACTTTATTAAACTATTTGTAGCTATATATATAAATACAGACTATTATTTAACTTATAAGTCTATTATCATTCAGCTATTTAAATAGTATCTAAATGCAATCTGTCATACTAATCCAGTTAGAACTAGAAATTATAACTTGTCTGACCTCTACCTTACAATAAAATATCACTAATTTGAAAACATTTTCTTATAAAAAAGAGAAAAACAAAAAAAAAAAAGAAAATGATTTTAAAATTAGAAAAAAAAGAAATGAAAATGATGAGAAAAATAAAACTAACAAAAAAAATAAAACTAATTTATAAGAAGAATAAAAGAGAAAACCTGTTAACAGAATAAAACTCTATTCTATAATTGCTACTTACTACAATGTTTTCATTATTTTATGAACTATAGCTATTCTCTAGAAACTAGATACTCTTAACTAAAATAAAAACTGTATTTACTTGTAGAATGAAGTTTGAGCTAGACACTTTCTATATAGGAAAATTCTTCAAGTAGGTAAAATACTGTGTCAAGGTTTGGAGTGCACTTAAGCAGTCCAATTTTTCATAACCTTTGTAATTATTTTTTTAAAAATATTATGTACATAACTTTAGAATATATGCATATCTCAATATAATTTAGGTTTTTTTAGTTTAAATCCTTTTTTGATCTGCTCTATATGATTGGCCAACACACATATTTGTTATATTCCTTATTTATCATATTCAAACAAGTATGTAACCACAAAAGAAAATGATGCATAATATTGATATTTTAATAAGAGTAAGCCAAATTCACACTTTTCAAAAAAAAGAAAACAAAAAAAAAACAAAAAGGATATATGTCATTGTTGCAAGGGTCCAAGTTAAAGAGAGTTTTTCTAGTTGTTCTTCTTTTTTTTTGCTTCTAATATTCTTAATTAGAGAACTAATTTTGTCTTTACTTGCTTTCAAAATATCCTTCTAGTTTGGATGCTAAATATGTGAAGGAGTCTACTAGACAAAAGGCTTAACCTAAAGCAAGAACTATTCAAGTTTTGCCTACTTTTTAGTGTTTTACATACTTGAGCTTTGTCAATAGCAAGTTTACTTAGTGTAAAACTAAGAATATTATTTACTTTGAAGTCAGAGTCTTCAATCTACTTTTAGTGCCAACTTGGTCCAGATAATCATTAAAAAGAGTTGTAATATAATTTATTATATCTAATATAGTTTTTATATAATAAATATAATTTAAGTAGTAAAGAATGATAATTTTAATGCAGTAGTTAGGTTGTTATCCTTTAAGTAGCAAATCTAAGGTTCAAATTTCATCTATAATAAAATTTAAAAATTATATTTGCATTATAGTAACTATTTTTTGTTGATCAGTTGGCCTCATATGATTGTAACTCAAATACACCAAGTTGGATTCTACTGACATTAAGAGTTTAGGGCATCTATGCAAAGTGTAATATTATATATATATAAAGAAATATATAACTGATGTTGTATAAAACTTCAGTGCAAACTTATGATAAAACCATCAGACATAAAAGACTAAGAAACTAAGGTAACAAAAACCTACTTGAAAATTTCTGAATAAAGAGGTAGCATGAACTTTTAATAATACTATCAGATCAGTTAAAGTCTGTAAAACACCTTTATAAAAACCAAATATTAAAACCAAATGCCAAATATATGTAGAGAAGCATATAACTAATCAGATTACCAAACTTACTAAAGAAAAAGAATATAGAAGTATATCATACCAAGCTATTTGAATTGGTAGTCTGGCATAAGACTGCTAGTTCTAAGTTGTGGCTAGTAAAAAATAATAGAAAAGATGCCAAAAAGATAAATACTAGAATTCTAGTAAACTTTACAAAGATAGAAATAGTGTAATATAATAATTAAACAGATAACCCTTATAACTGCAAGTGTTAGATAACTATAGCATGTTGCATAAAACTAGGTCAGTATGTGTAGAACATAAAGACTCTAGTAAGTTTTCTGTTAAGAATAAAATAGTTCTAAGGGTACTGATTAGCATTAGGAACTTGGATGAATATAGTCTTGAAGATATTCTCATAATACAAGAAGGATTGTATATGCAAAAAGTTTAAATAAGTAGGACCTCTAGTTGGCTTGCAGATATAGCATCTAGTATAGAACTTATATAATAATATATAAGCAGACTACTTAAATTAGACACCAAAAATGTATGTGTAGCTAGTTGTAATCTCCAATATAAAATAGCTTCTGAAGGCATCTGTGTCTTATATACTTGAATAAAAATATTGCATTCTAAAGATAGGAACTTCAATATTAAAAAAATAATAATAATAATAATTTGAGTAGCAAAAAACAAGTCCTTTAATATAAGTTCAAAATATATTTATAAATTATATAATTATGCAAAGAACCAAGTTAATGATGATTAGTCCTAATGTACAGAGCAGATTATAGTATTCTCTGCAACTGTAAAAACTGAGTATATGGCAAGTGCATCTATAGAAGAAAATTTTAACTTCTCAGATAACAACTTATTACATCTTTCTAAGAATTCTTTTTTAGAAAACCCTTTTGCTACTATTTCAAAAAATCTACAAATATCTAATATTTTTATTGATACTTCAACAAATCTAAAAACTACTAATAATAACTATAAATTATTAACAGATGATCTAAATAATACTATTAATTTACTAACTACTAAAACTATTAAAAAAATCTATGCTCAAATTCTTAACTTTCTAAATATATATAATTCTTTAATATATTTCACCAAATTTCTTTTATTCTATAATTTACAACTTTTATCTTCATCACAATTAATAGGCTCTTTTTTAAAATTCATTTAAAATGAATATTCAGAATACTATTTAGAACATTATATTAAAATCTTTATTAAAACAACTAAAAATAATATACATAAAAAAGTATATATTTACTTTTTACAAAAAACTAATCTTTTACCTAACTTTATCTATATTTCTTTTAAATTTTTCAAAATTTTAAGATGTTTTATATAAAACAAATTCTTCTCTAACAAAATTTAAAATACTATTTCTTTCAAAATATCAAAACTTTTTTTTAACCACTATATCTTTAATCTCTGAATCATTCTTTTTTTTAGCATATACAAATAATAATATCTTATTTTTGAAAAATTTAAATATTACAAAATTAATCAAAATATATTTATTAAATATAAATAATCTTCTAGATAATTTCAAACAACTAAGCTTAATTGATTTTATTCTAGAAAATTAAATAGATATCTTTGAAATTTCAAAAACTCATCTATTTAGCAAAGAAGCAAAATTCTTAATCTTTTTACAAAAACTTACAAACTATAAATGCTTCTAAACATCAAGTAATGCTTGTCAAGATGGTGTAGAAATATTAATCTACAAATTAATTATAAAGCATATTAGAAAAATTTAGACTTATAAAAACTTTCTTCTAGAAATTAATATTTTTTTCAAAAATCTTTATATTAAACTAATTCAGTTATATTTTCTAACTCAAGAAAAAAACAACTTTAAAAAGACATTCTTTTATATCTTACCTTATTCTTAACAAAACCAACTACAAAATAATCTTAATAAAAGTCTAAATGGAGTTTCAAACCCAAAACTAAATAGACTATTACAAAAAAATTCAAATATACCTAAATATTCTCTTTTAAGACTTCTTAAATTTCTTTAATTTTATAATACTTACAGGCTTTTTTTTTTGTAACTTCTATATTCTTCTATATACATAATAATATTTATAGTAAAATTAATCAAATATGAATTAACATTCATAGCATACTTTTAGACTATACTGACATCTTACTAAATCTATTTACCTTAACTAATCACTTAATAGTATCACTTAAACTTACAATTAATATATCTAAAATTAATATACAACAACTTCAAACAAAAACTATTTATTAATAAAAACTTATATAAAATAAGCAAATCAAAAACTACCAAAGCCATATTGAACAAAGCCTTCAACAACTTCTTACAATCATTACCAATATTATTTATAGCTTAGAACTTAACAATACTTGAAATAAAATTAACAAAACTCTAACCAAAGTAGTTTAAAAACATATTCTATTTAAAAGAATTAATACAACAACAAACAACAACTACTCTTTCTTTTATCATTATACAAACAACTTAAGCAGACAATTTTACTTAAATTATCCTTCAACAAACTTAGCTTTACATAAACTTACAACTTATATATTAATAAATACTCACAAAACATCTTATTACTACTCTTATACCTAATAATAACTATTAATATTTTTGGCTCTACTACTTTATTAAACTCTTACTACTAAAATAAAAAATTTTAAAATCCAAATTTACAAAGAAAAACAAGAATATACTCTAAAAAAAATTCAAAATAAACTGAAAAAAAACAATAACTTTTACCAAAACCTCAAAATATTTTTTTAAAATGTTTTAAAAAAATATAATAATAGTATCAACTTAGATTATTTACTATCTAATAATACACTTACTACCCAACTAACTGAAATAAAACAAGCTTTAAAATTCTACTTTTTTTTTTTTTTGCTTTCACTAAGGTTGTAGTTATTGGCAACTATTGCCTTTATTGTATTTTAATTATGATTACATAACTTGTACAAGGTGAGTATACAACTAGCCACATATACAACTTTTGGTTGTCTAATTTAAATAGTCTGCCTACATAGCAGGTTCTACACTAGCTGCCATACCTGCAATCTACTAGGAGATTACCTATTTTAAACACTCTGATCCCTATACTTACACTGACAAATAGCACATAAGTTCCTGTATACCTAAGTGCCGTCTAACCTAACCATGACCTTTCTGTCTGTATATCCATCAAGCCATTACACATTTCAGAGTATGTCACCTGACTGTAGAGCTCCAGAAGGCCCTCCTGCTAACTAACTACCCATGTTTAGTATCTTGTTAATAGGGCTCACTCTTGCAGAGTTCACTCAGACCCCAGCACTGACTTCATAGCATATCCCTAGTACTTTAGTATACCCCTGTTTCTGACATCAGACTCCCAATCCAGATAGCCTAATAGGACTGTGACCTGTCTCTGGTACCCTAGAGTCTACCCCTCAAGATCCTTTTCCTTCAGTTCAAGTCTTCTGGCAGCCTGGTTGGTGGTACCCCTTACCTAAGGTTCTTGCCCACCTGATTTCTTCCACATTGGTATCCATTTCCTAAGTCTAGCCTTTACAGTAGTACTGTCAAAGATCTGTGTTACCTCTCTACTCAGGTCTTTCCAAGTGGGCTTCTGGTTATCCCAGTTCACAGATTTACATGGCCACAGATGCCCATGACCTGCCAGTTATCTGGTGTGACTGTGTTACAGGTACTGATCTCAACTGATCGATAGATAGCCATCGTTATAGTATCAGTTTCAAGGACTTATCTTGTGTTTGAACTACCCAATGCCAGTTTGCATTTCTCTGTATAACTCAAACATTGCACAGATGTCCATATACACCAATGTAACATAGGTGGTTTTTCAAATTTTCACTATCAGTGGGTTTTGAACTTCCAACCTACCACTTGGAGGGTTAACAACTTATCCACTTCACTAAATCATTACACCCTTAAAATTCTACTTCCAAGACTATTTTAAAGAACTACTATATACTCTAATTCAAGTAAATACAAAATTCTATAAACTCTATAAACTTTATCTAGAAAATAAACCTCTTTTTGATAACCTATTTTCAAAAATCTTTTTAAAGAAATAGAGCCAAGTCATATATAACTTTCCAAACCAAAAAACTGTTGGCTTATCAGAAACAAATTACAAATACCTAAAATATCTAAACCCCAAAGTTCAAAATATTATTCAACTTTTTTTAACAAAATATCTTTCATTACAAAAACACTAACAATATAAAAAACATCTAATATTTTTTTAATTTTAAAAAAATCTTTATAAGATTTTACTTTAAATTAAGTTAGACCTATTTCTCTTATTAAACTTATAAAAAAATAGCTTATTAAAATTTTTACTATATGCTTTGATCAAACTATTAATTAACATCATCTACTAAATGATCTTAACTTTGTAGCAATCAAAAACAATTCTATTCATATTCTTATACAAATACTAATTAATACAATTGAATATTACAAAACTAACAACAAAGAAGCTTAGATACTCTTTTAAGACATATTCAAAGCTTTTAACAAAATTAATATTAAATACTTGTAAACATATTAGTTTCTTCAATCTGATCTAAATTTCATTAAATACTTACATCAAGATAAAAAAGTTAGAGCAATTACAGTCTATAGCCTTACTGATTTAATTACACTTTAGAACAAGAAGAAATCTATTCTTTATTACTTTAAGAAATTTATTATAATTCTATTTTTAGTTATATAAACTCAAAATATAGCTCAAAACTCCTCAAAATCTTATCACAATCTTCTTTAGAAATAATCTTTTTAATTATATCAACAATACTATTTCTTGCTTTTATAGATAATATAGTCTGATATTGTAAATTTAAAAATGTTCTTTAAGAGATCTTAGATGACATATTAGAACTATACTAAATAATATTTAAGTCAACTCATCTAAATCAAACCTTGTTTACATTTTATCTAATAAAAAATGCTATCTAATACTATCTCAAATATAATATTTCTAAACTTTAACAACTAACCAATCTTACTCTACAAATTTAATAAAATAATTAGATATTTAAAAACTTTTTTAAATGGCAAAGGTTTTACTAAACCTAACTTAAAAAAATTTTTAGCAAAACTTCTCAATTTATTCATATTATCTAATATAAAAACTTCTTTATATACAAATATTCTAACTATTTAATACTATTTTATTATCATTAATAAAATATTTACTTTAAATATATTTTTTTTTACAAAACAAACTCTAACAACTATCAAGTCTTCTAACAAAATGCACTAAACACATACTGCACCTATTTACTAATACAAACAATAATATACTTACCAATCCACAACTACTCAATATTCTAATACTTAACAAACTAATGCTATAAGTTAGCAATAGCAATATAAATAAATGCTTTAATACTAATACACTCTTGAATCAAATCTTTATATATCAGATCAAAAATTAGGTTCTTAAAATATGAAAACTATTACTAACTCAGAATACAATTCTAACAAATTATAGAAAATCTACTAACTTCACTATAATATCTTAACTTGACTATTTATACAAAAATAATATTTTTATCAATAACACTCATCTAAATTAATTAATAACCTACAAACAAATCAACTAACTGAACAATATTTATAACTTCATTACATTTTCTAACAACTCAATAACTCTAAGTTTAAAAATAATAAAATTTTTTTTTTAAAACAATTACTTATAACAGATAATTACAACTTCTTTAGAAAAACATATATCTTAGAACTCTTAAATCTCTATAAGGTCTTATTTTAAAATAGTTTAAAACACTCTCAAATCAAATATTCTATCATTCTATATTACACATATAGACCAACCTTCAACTTCAACCTATTAATCTATTACTAAATACATTAAATCTTATTACACTTTAATTTATTGTTCTGAAAAACATATAGTCACTTTATATTTTATTTTTAGATTAGCATATTAGCAAAATAACCAATACTTCAAACTCTTAAGTACCTTTTTAAAAATATCAAATTATTAACTCAACAACTAATATAATTCATATCTCTTCTATATTTACAATGTTTCAAATAAATTACAAACAAATTATTAATTTAAAATGCAAAATATAAAAAAAAAAAAACAATATTTTGAACTCAATATAAATAATTAAGAAATTTAAACACTTTAAATATTTATACAAATTTATATAAATCTATTCTAAAAACTTTACTATTTCTTTTATTACCTTCTTTAGAAATTCTTCTAATACAAAACACAATATTTGACCTTATATTCCAAAACTAACTCATAAACCTTTATAAAAAATTATTATCTTTTAATTCAACTAGCTTATACTTTTACACAAATGCCTTTATAATTAATTTACAAATATACAATATCTCTACTGGCATTGTCTAGATTCTGAAAAATAATACACAAATCAAATTTAATGCCTCTATAATTTATGCATCAAACTCTATATAAGCAGAACTAGCAGTACTTATTTTCTTGTTTTTTATCTTATTTATTAATTATTCAAAATTTTTTTTTAACTTTTTGACAGTCTTGTCAAAATTTTTTATTAAGAGAATTGCATATGTAATTATATAAATATTAGCTTAATTTTTAGATTTGACATCTTTTGGCTACTGTGTTAATGCCTAAAGATAATTTGCTATACTAGAATAAGTTTATACTCACTACTAGAGAGCCATTCAGATTAGCTTTTAAGGCCATTTTAGTAAGGCCTCTTGTTATTACTAATTAATTTTCTAACTGTATTTCTTCATGTCTTTTATGTTTTCATTTTCTGTTTTCTTTTTTTTCTTTATATCTTTTATTTTTTCTAAGTTTTTGTTTCTTGATCTTGGTAAAACTTTGTATGATAGTTTGCTTTGTTGTTCTACTACTTTATTTTTGTTAATTTTCTTTCTTGTACTAATTTCTTGACTTTTCTTCTATTTGGATATTTTATTGTATTTTTTTTTCTAAGTTTTTTCATAAAACTTATTTTATATAGCATCTACTATACTTATTAGAAAATTTTTTGTTTTTTGTGTTAAGATCAAAATATTTTGTATCCTCTTTACTAAGTTTTCTTATAGAAGACCTTTAGTAAGCTTTTTTTTATTTCTGTACTTTCTTTTTTTGTTTAATCTCAAATTGCTTCTTTTAGCTATATTTAAGTGATACTCTTTTTTTTTCTCTTTTAAGAATATGCTCTATGCTATTGCTATTGCTAATGTTTTTGCTTTCATCCAATAGTTTTTATAAAGAGAGCATGTTGCTAAATAGTCCTGGTCTTCTTTTCTTTCTTTGCAAACTATACAATTTGCATTTGTATACAGGTCTGGTCATCTTATTACTAATTTCTTAAGTATAGGCATTTTTTCTTGTATGCATTTAAAGAGTGTACTTAGTCTTTTACTTTTTGTAATTGAGATGCATTTTGTTCCACTCTGATTTTTGATCTTTTTTTATAATAGTATCCAGCAATACTTGCTTTTCTCTCTTTTTGGTTTTAATTTTTTAATTGCTGATATACAGCTTCAATCTGCATTGTTTCTAATATTAAGGACTTCTTTAACAAAGTCTCATATTGGGTTTTTTATTACTTTGTTTTCTCAAAAAAGTGTTACATTAGATCTTGAAATGAGTTATTCTATAATTTTATTTTTATCTTGTATATTTGCTTCTTTCTTTGCTATACTATCTGTCCTGCTATTCTACCTATTGTTACTATGTCTCTTTATCTTTACTAACTCTAAATCTAATTCTTTTGCTTATATTATATCTTTTATATTTACAACTAAGTTATAATTTTTTCTTTTTATTCTTTTTTTTGTTATTATATGTTGTGTATTATTATATATACTTGCTATAGCTACTGCATTATCTGTATATATTTTAATTTTGCTTTTGCTTAGTATTATAATAACTACATATTAGATAGCTAGCAGTTCTGTTTTTGTTGAAGATGGCTATCCTCTAGCTCCAATAGCATCTTTATTTATTATATACTCTTCTTTACATCCAACTAACTTTCATATAGTCTGGATCTTAATTTTTCTTTTTTGCTTTAACTAATAATCTGTCTGTATAAAAGATCAACTTCTCTTATTTAACATTGTTCTTTTTAATGTGCTTATGTTTTTTTACTAGTAACTCTGTAATACTATTACTAATTTTTGGTTCTTAATTATTTTAATGTTTCTATTTTTTATACAAATCTCTTTTAAATATCTTTCAGAGTTTGAGATTTTGTAATTTTTTTTCTTACAATGAAATTTAACATGTTTGTATTAATTTCTAGTTGCTATATATTTTTTCTATTTGTATATCTTGTAATTATTTCATTGATTTTCTATTTTTTGTATTTTTTTTATAACTATTATTAATATTGTTGGTTTTGTATTTGCAGCCTTTATATTTTTCTAATATTGTTTTTTGTCTTTTTGGTTAGTAAATTGCTTTTTAGTGTTTAACTTGTACTGTTTTAGACATTCTAGCTACTACTCTTCTTACTAGTACTTTTTCTTTCTTATAGAATAGTGTATTGTTTATAACTACCCAATCTTTTTGTCTTACATCATCTGATAGTTTTTTTACTTGTGCTTTAATTCTTTCTTTGTTTGAAGTTACAATTCTAAATTCTGGCTTTAGTATTTTGCAGTTTGGCTCTTCTATTATTTTTATTTCTAAAACTTTGAACTACTTTACTAATCTTCTTTGGCATTGCCTCTTTTTAGAAAACTGAATTGCTGCTATGTAATTATTTTGTTTCCTTCTTTGTCAATTAACTAATGCACAAACATATTACTTAACTCTTTTAATTTATATATAACTATTAATATAAAATCTTCTCTCTACTAAAGCATGATATATATTATGCTTTTTTTATTATGTTTTTTTAACAGATTTTAACAAAGATCCCAAGAATGACCTATATAAGCAGAGCATATTTAAAATCTCTATTAAAAAAAAAGTCAGTTTACTCTATTAACAACAATATTGTTGTTGTTCTATACTATTACATAATTCTCAGTCATATTGTTACATTTTTTTTATTATGTTTTTTTAATAAAGATTCTAAATATGCCCTACTTATGTGAGTCATATTCAAAATCTTTGTTAAAAAATAATAACCTACTTATTCTTAAAAATTGTAACCAATCACTCATCTTTAAAAATTGTAATTCACTTATCTATCCTTATAAATTGTAACCCACTTACTTAACTTAAAAATTGTAACCTACCCTTAAAAATTGTAATCCACCTGCCTGCTCTTAAAAATTGTAACTCACCTATATGCTCTTAAAAATTGTAACCTACTTGCCTGTTATTAAAAATTGTAACCTATTTACCTGCTCTTAAAAATTGTAACCCATCTGCCTGCTCTTAAAAATTATAATCCACACACCTGCTTTTAAAAATTGTAACCCATCTACCAGCCCTTAAAAATTGTAATCTATAATAAAAAATAACAATAATATTAGTAAATAATAATAATAATAACAAAAAAAAAATAACAAACAATAACTTACCTAACTTCAGCAACAATTTACTTAAAGAGTGATAACTCTAACAACAAATTCAAGCATAAAAGAAGAATGTTAGTAAATACGAAAAAAAAAAAAAACAATACAAATAATAACTTACTTGATTCTAGTAACAACTCCAAAGACAAATCCAAGCCTAGAAGAGAAAAGTTAGTAAATATGAAAAAGAAAAGAAACAATAAAAATAATAACTTACCTGACTCTAGCAATGATTAACTTCAAGAACCATGATTGCAATAATGAATTTAAGTCTAGAAAAAGAAAAAAATTAGTAAATACTAAAAAAAAAAAAAACAAATAATAACTTATTCAGCTCCATGATAATTTACTCAAAAAGTGATGACTTCAATAAATTAAAGCATAAAAAAAGAAAGTTAGTAAATACAAAAAAAAAAAGACCTCTAGGGTCGATATAATAGTAGTTATGCTCCAAAGTCATAAATCGTAAGGTTGCCAGTTCAAATTCTAATAATGGCAATTATAAAGATATATTTTCAAAATAAGAAACTACAACACTGCAGAATCAGAAATCCAGAAGATCCAATAGATGGACTTATTTTTAGAAATGGCAAGTGACCTGCAATTGAGAAGCCACATGGTAATAAATATAAGTTAGAGCCTAATATAGAATAACTGAAGTCATAAGATATAGTATGAGGCCAAAAGTCTGATAATGAGAAATACTACATAAACTTATGATGATAACCAGTTCTAGACTGAGCTTAATGAAACCTTCTGATACTGGCAGGGATTAGTATAATAAATTGTTTCTGAAAAGTTTAAAAGCACGAACTGGGAGAGGTCAATGTTTAGTAACAGAAGACATTTGAGAACATTAGTTTGAGAATATAGGAGCATGAACAATCTTGACAATATTATCAAAAAGTAAAAAAAAAAAAAAAAAAAAAACAAAGAAACAATACAAATAATAACTTATCTGCTCTAGTGCTGATTTATTTCAAGAGTGACAACTCAAATACAATTTAAGCCTAGAAGAGAATGGTTAGTAAATATAAAAAAAAGCAATAATACAAATAATAGCTTATTTAACAATACCAATGATGATTTAATATAAATAATATAAAAAATAAAATAATAAAATAAAAACTAGCCAAAAATAAATAAAAAATTAAAAAAAATTAAAAAAATTAAAAATAAAAAAAATAAAATAACTTAAAAATCAAAAATAAAATATGTAAAAACAAACAAAAATACAAAAAAAACAAAATATATTAAATAAAAATCAAAAAGAAAATATATAAATATAAACAAAAATACAAAAAAACAAAATATACAAAATAGAAATTACTAAATTACTTTTTTTAAATTTTTTAGTTTTTTTAATTTTTTAATTTTTTAATTAAATTAAAAAAAAAACACAATATAAAAAACAACAAAAAAACAAAAAAACAAAAAATACAAAACAAAAAAGATAAAACAAAAGAACCAAATATAAATAAATAAATATATTAATAAAAATTAAATTAAAAATTAAAAAATAAATAAATAATAAATTATAAAAATAAAAAAATAAAAAAATAAAAATAAAAGTAATAAAAATTAATAAAATAATAATAATAATAAAACTAAATAAAATAAAAACAAATAATAAAAAATAAAATTAAACAAATAAAAAAATAAAAAATATAACTAAATAATAAAAAATAAAAATATAAATAAAAATATAAAAACAACTTAAAAATAAAAATAAAAATAAAAAAATAATTAAAATAATAAAAATAAAAATACAAAAAATATTAATAAAATAAATAAAAAAATAAAATAAATAAATAAAATAAAATAAATAAAAATAAAATAAAATAAATACAAAAAATAAAATAAATAAAAAAAATAAAATAAATAAAAAAATAAAATAAATAAAAAATAAAATAAATAAAAAATAAAAAAATAAAAAAAATAAATAAATTAAAAAATAAATAAATTAAAAAATTAAAAAAATAATTTATATATTATATATATAATGTTATTTTATAAATTAAAATAATATAAATCAATTTAATTTAATATAATTTAATTTTTTTATATAAAGTTAAATTTAATAAAAATAGTTTATAAATAAAAATAGTTTAATAATAAAATATTATAAATAGTAAAAGCAAAAATATGTTTTTCTGTAGATCTTTTGATTAAAAATTATTAAGAAGCAAAACACAAAAAAACTATAAAACCTACTAGGAAACAATACTTAGACTCTTAACAAAAAAGAAAGAACAGTAAAAATTATATCTAATTAAAAAACAAAATACAAGTAGAAAAGTTCAGAAGTAGTATAGCTTAAAAAGACTAAAAATTTTAATGAAAACAAAAAATTTTGTAGAAATTTGGAAAAATTCTTGTAACTCTGTTGTGAAGATCAATTTAGGTTATATGAAAAGTATAAAAAATAAGCAAAGTAAACAAACAAATATATGTAGTATAATAGTTTACTAGAATAAGCATGTAATATAACAATAAGCAAAATAAAACTGCCAATAGCTAAAATATATAATGAAGATATTATAAAGTATATAAAGATATAGGAAACAGAAACTACAGATATATAGATTACAAAATACTAAATCAAGTTCTTAAAACATCAACAAAAGGCCCAAGCAATATAGAGCATATTACAAAAAATTTAACAATCTATGACCCAAAACACATTATACTACAAGACTTACTAGTTTATGATTAGGTATTAGAAGCTTTGAGAATAGCAAAAATAAGCTAGCTTAAGGAAAAAATAATCAACAAGTGAGCAGAAAAGCTGAGATCAATAAACTACAACTCAAGCCTATTTGAATACAATACAAACATGAAAAAAGAAGAAATATACAAAAAGAAAACAAAAAGATAAGGTAAGTTTTTCAGTTAAAACTAATAAAACAAAGAAATCTACCAATAGAGAGCAGAATCAAGAAAGAAGAAACAATTTTGAAGAGTTAGAGCAGAGATTAGAAATACTAGAAAAGCAAATAAAAGGGCTTAGCATTGCTATATTACAATACCAAACAAGTCAAACTATAAATAATTTGGAATTTTAAAAAAAATATCAACAGAAAGCAAAGAAACAAAATTAGAAATCATGGATATAGAAATAACAAAACAAGAAAAAGAAATGAACAGTAAGGAAGATGAAATAATATTTTCTACAGGGTCAATCAAACATAACTAATAGTCCCCAAATAATAGAATTTGTAATAAAAATAAGTTCTTTAAAGCAAATATGCCAATATATGCCTTGCCAGAAGAAACCAAAGAAGAAAGAATAAAGTATGTCCAGTGAATTTTGAAAAAAAATCATCACATTAAAACAGTCAAAAAGGTATTCAAAAATAGAAATAATTAGATAGAAGTAGATTTTGACTATAAGCATAGTAGAGATGCAGCAATAAACAGAATCAAGAGAAAAAAAGAAAAAAAATAACTAAAACTTATACCAAAAGAAACCAAAAACAAAACTCAAAATATGAAACAACAAGAGAAGAGTAATACTAAAAGAAAAAAAGAAGAAAGTATAAAACAAATAGAAACAAAGAAGAACAATAAAACAGAAGAGTCAAATATTAAAAACAGGAAAAAAAAAAAAAAAAAATACAAAAAACAAGCTAAGCAAAAGCAAAAGTTAAGAATACAATAAGCTTTTAGACAGAAGAAGATTCAAAGATAAAAACTATCTAATGATTTGGAATCTACTAGCAAATATCAATATAAAAGAGATAGAACACATATGTAGAAACATTAAAAATGCCAAAATAAAACAAATCAAAAGGTCCAAATACAAAGTCCTGGCAATAATATATGAAAAGGGTTTAAAAGAAGAAAATATTCTGAGTCTTGCCAATTGGTTATACAAACTAGCAAAAGTGTTCAAAGGCAATAAAGATTACAGCCTATAAAACTAACACAGCTTATATACATCAAAGTTACTAGAGCTTTTAGGAAATGCATCTGAAGTGCTGCTATTATGATGCTTGAGAAAGAGAGATGCTAAGTTAGTATATATACCAACAAACAGAAATGAGAATCAAAGAAGATCTGCAATAATTACTTTTACATCAGAGAAGAAAATAAAGTTAGTACAAACTAAACCAATAAGGTTTAACAATCACTTGCTATTTTGGCAAGGTAAAACAAAAAAGAGAAAGCTGAATAAAGAAGAGAAAGCTAATTATAAGAAGTGCATAATTACACATGACATAAATATAGACTCAGATGCAAAAGTATATAAAAACAAGAATAACAGAAGAAAAGAAGACACAGAAGAGTTTAATAAAAATAAAAAAAAACATTATATATATTCAACAGAAAAAGAAGATTCACAGACATGAAGTCAAGACCTTTTAGAAAAAATCCTTAAGAGACTAAAAAGACTTAAAACACAACAAAACAAGACAAAATAGAAGATAGAAGAAGATGTCACTAACTACTCCTAATGGCACTACATTTGAATTAATGAGTATAGATCATGAGATTGGAGAGTTTCTGCATAGTAAAAAAAGAATTATCGAAGAAAGAAATATAGAGGCATTTCTTAGCTATAATAAGAAAACAGAAAAAAAGAAAAAGAGAAAATAGAAACATGGAAACAAGTATAAATAACTAAAAGAAAAATAAAAACAAGGAAAGAAGAAAATAAAAATTGCATATCATAACATTAACAGACTTAAAACAAAAAGATAGAAAGTAGAAAACCTTCTAGAATAAGCAAGAAAAAAAGAACTTACAATAGTAGAAATAATAAAAACAAACATTATAAAAAAAGAAAAAAAAATTTTACTGCATAGTTATAATATACAGTATAAGGAATATTAGATGAGTGCAGTAATAGACAAGAAAAAAAGCTCAGATATAAGAATTCTAATAGATGAAACATGAAAAAAACATGTAGAAGCAGTTAAAAGAGTTAGTGAATACATGCTAAAGGTGAAATTATATTTTAAATAATTAGAATTAGTGGTACTAGAAGTATATATCTCACTAAAAGACAAGTTAATTAGTAAGAAAATTTAGCAAAAAATCATAGAGGTAGTAACAAACAGAAAAAAATATACAGAAGTAATTATACTTGGTGATTTCAATCACACACAGTAGATAACATACTAGACAGACAATATCTGCAAACATCTAACTACAAAAAACTATTAATATTTGGCTGGCTTAGAAAACAAAACATTATAGATTTATACAGAAATCTATACCTAACAAAAAAAGTATATACATAGTCAAATCAGAAGATGACAACAAAAATAGATTATATTTAACTATCAGAAACACTTGCATCAGGTTTACAGAAAGCTAATATCAAAAAAGCAAAAGGTTTGACAAATAGTAATCATAATATAATAACAACAGAAATATAGGTAGAACACATAATTGCAAACCACAATGAAGCAGAAATTAAACAGAAAGACTAAACAAGAACAATATACCTATATAAAAAAGCAAAACAAGAAGACTGGAAAAATTATACAAGAGAGCTACAAAATCAGCTAAAATAAAAAAGAGTGTTAAAATGACTAGAAGATAATAATATAATAACAGAATATAGTACAAAGATATTGGACCAAATGTAAGATGCAATAGAAGAAGCTATAATTGAAATGACAAACAAGCAAATCTCAAAAAAAAAAAATATTTAATACTAAATTAAATCGAAGACAAAATCAGAAAAAAACAATAAGACACAAATACATCATTGAACTCTAGCAAATAATCAAGAAAGCAAGAAGTAAGAAGAATCAAAAAGTAGAAAAGAATGAAGAAGTTGAAATAAACAACAAACTTCAAGTGATAGGAAAAGAGCTAGAAACAACATTGTCAAAATTACACAGACAGTAATCAGAAGCCTGGATTGATGATATAAAAAGTTGACAAAGAATAATTAAGGAGAAAAAGAAAGAGAAATGAGAATAAGCACAAAGAAAACAAATAAAAGAAAATATAAACAGAAGATATAAAATGATTAAAACAGATCAAGGTCAAATAATTGCTAACCTACTAAATAAACTATACAAAAAGATCATCCTAAACAGATTTATAATGTAAGACAAAAAAAGAAGTCAATCTAATATTAGAACCAAACACAGTTCTTAATAGTTTGGCAACTCATTTTAAAAACTAATTTATAAAATAGAAAACCAAACTTGAAGAAATGACAGAAGAATAGAAAAGAGTATATAACTCAAAAGATTGGATTAATGAGACCTGGTACAGGAAATTAGAAGAAAGAATAAAAGAAAATAAATAGAAAGGAACACTTAGAGAGCTTAAAGCAAATACATTCTCAGGAATATCAGGCATAAGCTATATATTAATAAAATATGCAAAAAAGAGATTACAAAAGATTTTTAGAGTCTTTGCAAATCTGATTTTGGAAAAAGAAGATATATCAAAGAAGTGGAAAATTGCACAAATATATCTAATTTCAAAAGATATAAACTGGGATTATTGTTTAAACAATATTAGGCCAATAGCATTGATCAAGACATTTAGAAAAGTTATTATAAAAGTAGTAACAAAAAATTAGCCAGAGTGTTCACAGAAAGAAACATACTCAGAGAACCAAATTTCACAGACCTGCCAGATAATTTAACAGAGCAACTGATACATATACTAAACATGATAATAGAGGAGGCACAAGAAAAAAATAAAAAAGTATAGATATTGTTACAAGATATGAAAAAAGCATTTAACTTAGTTTCATTAGAAAGCCTAGAATGAGTCTTAAAAAGAGTCAAAATTCTACAAAAAACAAAAAAATATATAAGCAATCTGTTTTGTAAATAGCAACTTAAAGTTATCATAGCTTATAGTCTAATAGAAGAAATAACAGTAAGAAATGAAATAGACCAAGAAGAGATAATCTTACTATTAATTTGGCATCTTTTCTATAATTTATTATTAGAAAAAATACAAGAAGATGAAACATTAGACTATAAAGTAGAATAAAGAATTACAGAGAGAGTATGCAGTAATAATATTACAAGTTAAAAGCAAGTAGCAATTGCATATGCTGATGATACAATATGGATTGCAAACAGTAAAGAACAGATATTAAGAACTCTAAGCATTGCAGAAGAGTTCTTTAAAGCAAATGATATTGAAATAAATAGATCCAAATCAAAGCTCATAGTAATGAACACAAGAATGAGAGAAAAAGAAAGAAAAATTATATTTGGCTATAGTAAAATAATAGAAGAACCTAAAAACAAAATTGTAAGGTCACTAGAAATATAACTAAATAGCAAAATAAGAGAAGCACTGATTTGTAAGAAAGCAAAAGGAATAGTTAGTCAAACAGTTAAAGATCTAAGATACAAAAAGATGACAATGAGCCAAATCATATATAAACAATACAGTAATAATTTCTAAGCTAGGATATTTCATACAGCTATCAAAAATGTCAAAAAAGATGATTGATAAAATACATCAACTGTTAATATGCTTGGCTAAATATAAGTGCAATATAATGAGAATATCAAACAACTGCACAATTAAGCACAAAGACTTAGGCAATTGTAAATACTAAGTTAAGAGATAATAATTAAGCAAATAAGTAGTCTCTTCTTAAGACTCAATAGACAAGTTAGTTTGAATGAACTAACAAGACTTAGAATAGCTCAAAAATGCCAAAAAGCAGGCTTAACAGAAGACATTTGAAACAATAAAAGAAAAATAGAAGTTAAGAAGTTTTGAAAAAACAATCTAGTCTGTCAAACAATAACTAAAGCAAAAGAAATAGGAATAAATATTAAAGCAGAAAAACCCTTATAGAAGGTTTATGGATATGGTAAACAGATAAAAGACATGTTAGAAACAAAAACATAGATAGCAAGCAGTAGCACAATAAATGAATAAAGGTTATTATATATAAACTAACTTATAGATATAAAAGATGATAACCTGATCATATAAAGACAGCTCAAGAGTCTTCAAGACTTGTTATGTAAGAAAAAGAAAACTAAGTGGTTTAGTGAAATAGAAGAAAAGATTTTAACAACACAAGTGAGCAGAAAAATACAAGACCAATACAAAGTAAAAAGATACAATACACAAGTATTAAAGATCAAGTAAACAAAGATGTCTAAAGACTGAAGAAAAAAAAAATGGATTATTTATGAACCAAAACACAACCAACAAGTAGGCAAAGTAATTAAGAAGAAAAAAAAAAAGTATTAGCAGAGCATTAGTTAATGCATATAGAAGAAGGAAGAATATTAACAAAAATAAGTATATACAAAGGTTGTGAAAAAATTTCAGAACAGACAACAGACAAGTGTGAAAGATAGATAAGATGAGGCCACAACATAAGAGTAATATCAGAGTTGCTAATGGAGAAAGCTAACAATAAGATAAATACAATGTTAGAACAGATACTAGAAGATAGAATAATAGAAGAATAGAAACGAGATAAATTAAAATTATTGAAAATAAAACAAATAAAAAAACTAGAAATAAAACTAATTAGAAAACAAGAATTAAATAGCATAATTACAAATTAGTTAGTAGAGAAATTGATATAAAACAAAAAAAAAGACAAAAGAAAATACAGTTTCTATACTAATAGAGCATTATACAAGAAGAAAAAAAAAAACAGTACAGAAAGAATGGGTATTGGTTAGATACAAGTAGAAGAGAAAGAAGATTGGTCAGAGAAGAAAACTGTATTAGGACTTAAAGGTTGACCTTTAGCAACAATAACAGAATTGGCAGCAATATAAACAGCAATTCTAACAGTATTAAAAAAGAAAAACATAGAAGTGTTCACAGACAGCATTGTAGCATTAAAGAACATTAATAGAGCATTTCAAATGTAGAAAAGAAAAAAATTCTAAAAAAGAAAAACAGAATATAGATAATGAACATTATAGGTTTAATCAAGAGCAAGAACTTTGGATAGAAATAATTAAGGTTAAAAGTCATAACAAAAATAAGTAAAATGATAGAGCAAACTCTTTTGCAAAAAAAGAAGCAAAATACTAAATAAAATATGTGTAGATAAAGTCAAATGTGATGAGATAGAGTACTATTTAGAGTAAAAAAACAAGAAAATTGACATATCAGCAAAACTTCTATGTAAAATAATAGCAAATGCCAGAATAGAAACTAGTTAAAGAGAGACAAATTCAATATGAATATTAAAACCAAAAACAGAAAATATACTATATAATTGGTCAAGCTTTTGAAAAAAAATAAATAAAACAAAAGAAGTTCATTGTATATTAAGAATACTTTGCATAAGAAGAACTATAGCAATTAAGTACATAATGAATAGTCTATCAACACTTGAGGAGCTAAACAGAAGAAGACCAGAAGTATACACAACAATAGAGTATCAAGTATGTCAAACTGGAGAAAAAAAGTCTTAGATACATCTAGCAAGTTGTAGTAAACAAAAGAGTTTGTGGAAGCAAATTCAAAAAATTGCAATTGCAACAGTATAGAATGGACTTAAAGAAGAGAAAAAAAACAAATTCTATTACAAGCTCTTTATAAAGCATTGTTTGGAGAAATAGAAGCTGAAGAAATTACAAACAAAAAAATGCTAATAAAAGGACTTACAATGCTAAAAGTAGGAAAAAGATTAGAGCAACTCCTAAGCAAACAAGCAACACAGAAATGCATAAATATAGTTACAAGAACAGTATGAAACACTTTTTATAACCAAGTATAGAGAATGCAATATGAAAAAATACAAGCCTGGGAGAAGAAGATCAATATAATAAATAAAATAAAAAAAATACTTGTATAAGAGAAAAAACAAAAAAAAGAATAAAGAAAGATAAAGAAAAATAAACAAGCAAAAGAAGAAGAAAAAGAAAAGAAAGCAAAAAAGGCAGACCAAATGAAGAAAGAAGCTTTAAAAACAATAAATATGCTTGTCACAAAAAGGAAAAAACCCTTCTGGTATAGCTTTAAGTAGTTAGATGAGCAGTCTATTCTTAACTAGAATAATGCAGCAGGTTGCACTTAAATGCTATCAGAATGGCTGAGTAATGCTAGACTTAGATATTAGGAAATTTTATATAATTGTATAAGTATATAGTTTCAAGAATCTTAATAAAGTACTAGTATAACTATTTAAGCTTTAAAAAAAAAAATATTATAAAAAATTTTTTTGTTATTTTAATTTTTTTTAATTATATTATATCCAAATAAACAATTTAATTATTAATTATATAAAAATAATATATAAAATATATTATATATTAAATATAATAAAAAATACTTTTTAATTTAAAGTAATATACAAGTTTAAAAACTAAAAAAGTTAAATTAAAAATTATTAAAACAAAATTTAAAATTTATTTTTCAAAACAATATTCAAAAAAATTATATTAAAAATAATTAAATTTATAATAATTTTAAAATTTAAAATTTAAATAATTTATATATATAAAAATTAGAAAATTATAAATTTATATTATTAAATCTTAAAATTTAAATTCAAAGTATTGTCTAAGTTTATAAACTAGAAAATTATAAATTAAATATTAGAAAACTTAAATTTTATTTTTTAAGCTAATTTTAAATTATAATAAATTTAAATGTTAAAAGTTTAAAACTTAATTTTTAAAATATTATCTAAATTTAAGTTAATAGATTATAAATTAAATATTATTAATTTATAAAAATTTAAATGCTATTTTTTAAATTAATTTTAAATTTATAAAATAAAAAACTTAAAATCTAATCTTTAAATTATTACTTAAATTTAAAAACTAAAAAATTATAAATTAAATATTATTAATTTATTATAATAATTAAAAATTAATCAACAATGCATTAAATCTAAAAAAGATTAATTATATAATTATTTAGTAAATATAGCATAATAAATAGATTTAGCAGAAGTTATATATATAGCAGATTTAGTATAATAAGTATAAGTAGCATAATTAGCATAATTAGTATATATAACAAATATATAAATAATATATAAAGCATAAAGCATTTATATATAATAAATATTTTAAAATACATTCATATATATATTCTAATAAAGGCATGTTCTGCTAAATTTATAATCTTTTCTGTAGTAGTATTATTATTTAATATTATACAAACTAATCTAAAATATTTTATAAATAAAAATTTTTAAACAAATAACTATTTATAGTATTACATTATAAAAAATTTAAAAAATATATGATTTAATTTATTTAGATTAAAAAAAATTTTAAATTAAATACTAAAAAAAAACTTAAAACCTAACTACTAAAGCATTATTCAAATTTAAAACCAAAAAAATTATTAATTTAATTAATAAAACTCAAAATCTAGCTTTTAAAGCATTGTTTAAGTTTAAAAATTAAAAATATTTAAAATTAATATTTAAAACATTGTTTAAATCTAAGAATTAAAAAAAATTTAAAATTCAACTTGAAATATCATTTAGGCTTAAAAATTAAAAAACTTAAAACTTAATCTTAGAGTATTGTATAGACCTAAAAATTAGAAAACTTTAAATTAAATAATAAAAAAAATTAAAATTTAGTTTTAAAGCATTTCTTAGATCTAAAAAATAAAAAACTTTAAATTGAATAATAAAAAACTTTAAAACTTAATTTTTAAAATATTGCTTAAGTCTAAAAATTAAAAAAATTTAAACCTAATTTTAATATATTATCTAAATCTAAAAGCCAAAAAATTTTAAATTAAATAGTAAAAAAAAACTATAAGATATAACTTAAAGTATTACAAAAATATAATAATTAAAAAACTTAAGACCTAATCTTCAAAGTTGTTTAAATTTAAGAGTTAAAAATTTTAAATTTAGCCTTAAAGCATTATCTAGATCTAAGAACTAAAAAATTATAAATTAATTACATTATTTTTTAATTAATATTAACTTTATAAATTAAATAATTTACAGAATTTGAAATTTAAAAAATTACAAAATTTAAGATTTAAAATATAAGACAAAAGCATTGTCTGAGTCTAAAAGCTAAAAAATTATAAATTAAATATTGTATTATTTTTTAATTTAATTTTTTATTTATAAATTAAATAATTATAAAGTCTAAGATCTAAAATACTTAAAAACTAAACTTAAAGACCTAAGAGCTAAAAAATTATAAATTAACTACATTATTTTTAAACTATTAATAATTTATAAATTAAATAATTACAAAATCTAAAATTTAATAAACTATTAAATTTAAGATCAAAAATACTTAAAACCTAGCTCTGAAGTATCATTTAGGCCTGAAAGCTATAAAATTGTAATTTAAATTATAGTATTTTATTTTTTAAATGAATTAAGTAAAATCTAAAATCTAAAATACTTAGAATCTATCTCAGAGCATTGTCTAGGCTTGAGAGCTAGTTTTTTTCTAAAATTTTATATATTTTTGTGCTTTTTTTATTAAAATTTAGGCTTTCATAATTAAAGTTCAAAACTAATTGTAGTTTTTTTGCTCTTAGCATTGTTAAACATGTCAAATTGTTCTTCTACAGCTTTGCACTTGCTCTAGAAATATTTTCTTGTCACATGTTTTTAGATACTTCTATTAAATGAAAACTATCTTCTATTCTTATATTGGTTACTGCTTCTTCTGAGCTTGCTGTATTGAGTCAATTATGCAAACTGGTAATTTGCTTAAGCAATAACTAATTTTATAATAAGTTAAGATTATTTAAGTTTTTGTAATACATCATGCTATTTCTTACAGATCATATAATTTTTATTTTCCTTTTTGCCAGACCAATTATCAGTATATATATATTGATTAATGTAGTTTTTGATAATTTTATTGTTTGTAACATGTAGGTCAACTTGGATATGATGTACATGTTGTTAATATATGATATTTGGCTGATCATTAGCTTTTTTGTATTTAGATCTCTTACAAATATTCATACTATTTCTTTAGCTCTTGACTTTATTATTGATTCTTTAAGTTTACAATTTAGCCAAATTTCTAGAAATCATATAATTTTATTTTTACTTTTCTTTTGTATTCACTCTTTGCCAAAAAAAATTATTCTATTTTTCTTTTTTTCTTTGGTATTTATTGTAATAAGTTTGGTTTTTTTTTTATTAAAATTTTTTTTTTTTTAATGTTAAGATAAGTAATTGTGACTCGGGAGTTTATTGATAATCAGTCAGCATATAACTATTATGTACAACAGCTACAGAGGCAATCATAGAAAGAGTGTACAAC